>NIXA01000050.1:0-221594 GCA_002242795.1 Byssochlamys sp. BYSS01
AGCTTTTTTTTTTTTTTTTTTTTTTGAAATAAAAATATGCTTGTTCTGTGGTGGTAAAACCATCAAGTTCAGTGGGAGAACTCGTAGAATTCGGCGCCACTCGGTGGCGGATTACATTAGGATCATGATGCCTGTCAATTTCTGTTTTCCCCCTGACAGATGAACACATACATTATCCTTCATATCAGTCCAAAGGTGAGTAGTCAGTTACACCCTCAATCCAAAATAATAATAAATGCTCACGGAAATCAGTAGGGGGGATTACAGTCATATAAGAACCAGTAGTACTCAAGCGGGGTATCATTTGCAGAATAGCCACAAGAAGGAAATAGAAGTTGGTGAACTTGGTGAATTGTGCAAACAGTTGATGGGGAAAGAAACTCCAGAAGCCGTAGCAGCTGGGCATAGGTTCAAACAAGGCCTTCAAGCGATCTACTAGTATAGCGCTGGCTGTCCGTTTACTCCGACATTTACCTTGGTAAACAGACATGGAGAAGTGTTTCCCACTCTTGAGAGGTTGAAAAGCTGATGTCTCCTCATCATTCAGGTGTATATCAACCTCCGGGCATCAACCCCAACATCACTCGTCTCTTCTCATTAGCATTAGAACCTTGCTGGTACCCGGCCTGTCCCAAGTCAATATTGTTTGCGTTCTCTGCTCCCACTTGCGGCATTATGTTCCTCGTGAAGACGGTCTAGCAAAGGGAATCCCCTTGATTCCTCTCTTAGGCCAGCGCAAGAGTTCAGCAGAGAACCTTACATGATTCTGCTGCAACGGTTATGAATGTCGTCACCATCCTCGTCCTTACTCTCTCAATCTTTGAAATTGGCCACTCCGGAAATGCATTCGTAAAGGTGAAAACGGGGCCGGGACCAGTGGCCAAGGAACCTTTTCTTCCCCGAGGAACAGGGACGGCTTTACGAGCTCTCATTGGATATCTGTAGACATCGGCAGGCAGTCGTAATAAATTGTCAAAGATGAAAATAAAAAATTACGACAGCCCGGTTAGCTCAATCGGCTTAGAGCGTTCGACTTTTACCAACGTGAAAATCGAAAGGTTGGGAGTTCGACCCTCCCACCGGGCGACAGTATTTTTGTTTCTGCATTTATTTTCTACATCGATGTAATTAGCAAGTTAACAATCTCTGCCACTAGACGACATTCTGGTAATATAATTCTGTCCTTTCATTTCTGACTTGGTCAATTGTCTTTCCCCTCCTTCTGGTGTGTCTCGTCATGGGGGAAGTCTTCTCGTCCCAATTCACTCGCCTCCTGCCTCTTCTCTTTTTTCCCCATGTATGTATGAGTTGGATATTTTATTTTGCAACCTAGATTTAGGACTGTAAAGGCCAAGCTATTCAACTTCCCAGTCAAAGATCGAGCTCTTATGCCTTACTTACTTCTCTACCAGCTTACATTTACTAACTATACCATGTACACTTACTAACCTCCGCGGTGGCCCTTAGATGTAAGGCCACCTGTGCAGCTCCTCTCGCTTTAGCTAGATGTTTTCGTCTTAAGCAGAAGCCAACTTTCTTTTCTGACGGCCATATTACTGACATATTCTAATAGAAGCAAGCCACTTAGGTACGGTAATGTAAGACAGAAACACCACGGTCGTTGGCAGTTTTACTAAAGAGGCTGTTGAATCTCAGGTTGTCGGACATATCCTTGACTCCCTTGTCCTGGATTGGCTCCTAGCCATTGAAGAGCATGAACTTTATCCTCGGAGATTCGACTTCGGATACGCCGAGACAGATGAGCAACGACAAACACGTCTCGATATTGGAAACAACATCTGGAAAGAACTCATATATTATTGTTCGGCTGAGGACCCTCGTGATCAGGATGTGCATTGGTTCCGCTTGTGGGAACAACAGCAGCATTTGCGAAATGCCATAATACAGTCGAATCCTTATTCAGGTGTAGAAACGCCCGGGGAGGTAACCGACTTTACTCATCCTCTCATTAATCTCATGACTGGTAACGAGTACCTCGTACAGTTCGATGGTCCAGACGCATCCAGACGCCCCATACCGGCCAGCAAACTGGAGCTTCACCAAGAAAACCATAGCCCCTCTTCTCTATGGTTTCACTACAATGGGTAAGCTATCCAGAATGCTCATTAGTTCACTGTCTGGTGTCAACTCTAATGATGTTATTACATGCTGCACGGGCAAGTTCTGCATATGTTCTGTACCATCGTTCCTTTCATCGATGCTAAATCCCATTCAGATACTCTCCTGCCATCTCGCATATTGAGACACAGTACCATGTCGGGGAGGAGAGTCAAGATCTGGGTACATCGCTCTTCCTCTTTCGAGTTGGATTTGGGCCCCTCCTTTGGGGTCCAATTTTGAGGTCTATGGACGCAAAGTCGCTGTGTTTGTTCTATATTCCATTACTGGCATCTTTTCGTTTGCTGCCGCTGTATCGAAGGATGTACGGTCTACCATGGTCATCCGCTTTTTCACAGGTTTCTTCGGCTCTACTCCTATCACCAATGTGGGCGGCGTATTGAGCGATATCTGGAGCCCCGAACATCGCGCCATTGCTGTTACTGTGTATGCACTCACCCTGGTTTCCGGGACAATGATTGCCCCTCTTGTGGGAGGTGCAATTGCCGCGAGCCACCTTGACAGGAGATGGATGGAATATGTAGGCGGTCTTGCACCCCATGTCAGAAAGTAAACATATCTAATTGCCCAGCAGGTTACTGGAATAATTATGTCACTGTCATGGGCTATGGGTGCTCTTTTCCTGGATGAGAGTTACCATCCCATTCTGCTAGCTTACAAGGCTCGTCGACTCCGGGTTCGTTCTGGTAATTGGGGACTCCATGCTCAGCATGAAGAATAGGATATCACCCTGAGGGAGATGGCGACACCAATCTGTTTCTTTGTCACACCGTATGCGTCATTCGTATGTGGTATTCTATATCTCAGCCTGACCTCATTTCCAATTCAGTTCCAGGAGACTAGGAGCTGGAATGAAGTCATAGGGGCATTGCCTTTCCTCGCCATCCTGGTCGGGTTCCTGTTCGGCGCAGCAATCGATGTGGCACACCAGAAATTTCATGTCAAACGATTCCACGCCAGCTACAACCGTGCTGTTCCCGAAGCTCGACTATCACCCATGATGCGAGGTTCTTTCTTCTCCGCTGCAGGGATGTTTATTCTGGGTTGGACTGGGCGGAAGGATATCTTTTGGTTTGGGCCATCACTGGTTCTACCTTGATGGGGCTCAGTTTCTTCACAGTTTTGGAAGCCGAATTGAATTATCTGATTGATATATTTCAGAAGTATTCTGCAAGTGCGGTGGCAGTTAGCACGTTTCTAAGGAGTATTTTTGCTGATGGATTTCCACTTATCGCCAATGCCATGTTCCATACCCTTCGGGTTGCCTAGGCATCAAGTCTCCTTGGATTTATTGCGGTTGGGCTGATTCTGATTCCCTTCATATTCTATGCGTTTGGCCCTCGTATCAGAGTGATAGGGAGATGGTCCAAAATTTCATCACTTTAAACAGAACTGGACCAACAGATCTCATTAATGAAGTAACCCCTACCTTGGTGCTAGCAGGATTGTCTAGGGTCTGTAGGAGCCAGAGAAACACAGAGTATGCATATCATAGATAATCAAAAGCACAGGAAACGACAAGCCTGCAAATGACTCCAACAGTCAGAAGTCACCTGGTGAAATCTTAAACAGGCCTATAGACCACTAAGTAATACTCTCTCTTGACATCAGTGGCAGATCTATGTAATTAGAAAGGTTGACAAATGACCTCATGCATACATTGAATTTAGCGGTAGTACATGGAAGTGTGTTTCATCTGTCCTTCCCTGAAGTCGGCTTCCTAAGATCCCCAAAGTAAGCAAAACTTGCTGCTCAGAATGAGCCATTCCAATAAACTGTGATTAAATGAAATTGCTGCCTACCATGAAGGTTCCTAACTCCTCAACAAGCTCATACTCAAATGCCATCCATTCTTTCTGCCGTTCACTCAATCCCAAATCATCAAATGTCTGTGCCCTATCGAAGTCTATCAAGATGGCTTTGTCAGGTTCACCATCAACGACCATCATATTCCTAGGATGAATATCACTGTGTTGAATCAGTGCATCGTGGATTTCTTTTATGCCTTTAATAAAGCCTTCCATCCTTCTTCCGGTATAGTTGCTCCAACACAACATCTGCATATTTGGGATATATTCTAAGAGAATAGCGGTCGGAAGATAATCGTCGTTCAGAAACATCTCGAGATGAGGCTGGCAAAGGCCTGGATCGAGTTGCTCGATGGTCCCATAGAATTTTGGTACAATACCGCGATCGCAGAGGCCGCAATTCTTCAAACGTCGGTATGCAGTTGATTCACAAATATACATGTTTGTTTCGCGATTTGGGGACTCATAATATTGCTTGGGTCCGCGACCATGATGCTACCAGGCTTAGTGTCAGAGGCAAAAGTCCATTAATTACTATTGACAGTCTTACCACTTTCATGACACATGTCACATCTCGAATGACCACAAGAAATATCACAGAGTATTGTGAACAGGACAATTGTTGCTTAAAAGAGATCTCAGATGGCATAACATCAGCAAGATCCATTGTGAAGAGAAGAAGTGGCAAAGATAGGAAGCAAAGTTACATAGTAGGACTCACAAGGAACAACTATTATTGACTTAGAAATCACATGATCTCAGCACCGCCTTCAGCTGTGACTCAATGTGGTGATATTCTGCTAATTGCCTCCTGGGCGTTCACACACAGACAGTTTCATGAACCAACTCACAACTTTATTAATTAGATCAGGGTACTTAGCTGGCACCATAGACTGAGATCCAAAGATCCAGGGACCTGTTTTCACATCCTCCACAGAGCTTTTTTTAAACACCATCTCTCTGCTGATTGGTTGATCCTACAACTAAGTAGGTACTAGGTATGTTCGTCATTTTGGGGTCAGCGCTCTTAGGCAATATGCTTATTGGCATTTATTTACAGATTTGGCAAAAGTGATCAAAGTGGAGATGCCATAGCCAATATGAGATCGAATTGAGCCGCCATGTCAATAGTTGAGGTGCTTCCAAAAGCTTCTTAGGCATAAGACTGCCAAGCCGCTCTGCAATTGTCAGTCTATATGGTAAGCTAATGTCAACAACTGTCACTGCCAAAAGGCAGGTGATACGTGATTTTAAAGAGAAACTTCTTTCGTTCCTTCAGAATGGCAAATCAGATATTCTTATTAACATACTTGCAGCAAGGCCTACCTGCAATCCCAACTAATCCTCCTCCCGTCGCCGGACCTAATACGACGAATAACTCTTACAGCTTTGCGGATATCCAAGACCTTACGGTTTGGCAGGAGTTCAATGTGAATGCAGTTCTTCAACGTTATCATGATGTCCTTGCCGCAACGTTTCTTCCTGCCGACCCTATACCGACGTCACCGCCAAACGCGATAAATTCCGAAAATCCTCTTCGACATCGTATCACTGCGCTGATTCTTCCGCGAGTTCGACGAGGCCTCCGTGCGGGGTTCACTCGTCTGGCAGCAAATAATCATCTCTACCGCCTTACACAGGTGTCCTTTGATGTTGGAGAAGCTGCTCAGACCATTGGCAAGTTCACGCCGGACATGGCATACTTTGTTGTGGGGGCTCCAGTTGGCAGTAGTCCTAATCGAGCTCCTGGAGACGTGAAACCCAGCTGGAAATGGAGCACAGCATTGAGAACGGGAACCAATTATCAGCAGAAAGAACATCGCCAGGTCCTTAGCCAGGTGAACTGGTACATGAGGCAGCATTGCTCACGATATGGTTTTGTCCTGACAGACCAGGAACTCGTGGCAATCCGAAGGCTAGACGGTGAAGGGAATTTGCAGCTCTCTAATCCAATTCCATGGGAATTACGGGGAACGTTTGCCCACCCACGACTGACCGTACTTTTGGCTCTGTGGTATCTGGGGATGCTCGCGTCTCAGGGTCCTGATCGATGGATGATATAAGGTCAGACTTTGAAGAAGGTAAGATGCTAGGTATTGAGGCTTGAAAGAAAGCCTGGAGGAAACGAACTGATGGAAGAGCGGCAATGTTAACATTTGAGCAGAGAGTTTCTAAGAAGGTTGTGGCATGACTAGACACATTTTGCTGGTTTCGTGCAACGTCTCGTGTCCTTGGCCACAAAGTTGGAAGTGGTTTTCAAATAAGGTCTAGATATTCGAGAGTATTCAAAGTATTCGCCATGGTTTCCTAGGAGAGGTACTCCCTGGGAGGTCTCTGCCCACTAATTTCTGTCGAAGCCTGTCTTCCATCGCCGAATAAGGTCGAACCTTGCCGTAAGGAGAAATTAAACAAGATCCTTCAGCTCTAGCCCTTGCCCTTAAGCCTTTGAGGTACCAGCTTCGAAACAGCCTTGACATCACAGCAGTGAGACAGATAAACGTCGATCAGTCAGTTCATATAAGCCACTGAGGTGACTTAACTACCGTATGACTATCACCAGAGAGCTCAGATATGAATGGCGGCAGATTTATGCATTAATGAAGAAGCCAAATCGCTGTGTAGCAACAGTGTCCAGGCCAATGTGACTAGCTAGGGTATTTTCAATTCGATTAAATCAGATACAGCTGTACATGAAAAAGCGCCGTGAGGCAAGTGGCTGAATCGAAGGTAGGTTGGGTTTAATTAGCCGATGTTATCAGCCCTAACATCGCTCTTTGCATTTCTAGTAGTAATCTTCGGGCGGTGGTTTTCGTCCCCATACAAATGTGCTGCCCTCGTCAGTTCTCAGTGCTCAATCCCTATATGGAGGCGTACAAACTCACAACTCTTGATAAGCGTGGATATTCGGATTGCGCAATCCTTGTCGCATTTCCATGAGATACAGCTCAACTCTTTGGCGGCTCCACTGCGTAAAGTATCAGCAATGTTTGTGCAGAGACCTGTTGAGCAGCCAATACATACTCCCAGAATCTTTGTCAACAGCATCATTGTCCACCCTTCTATTCCTTCCTCCCACTGCAGTCTGTTATACCGGCCCAGTTCTTTCAAATGGGGATCCCTCGCCCACGGCCCGATGGGAACTTTGAAACGACGCTCCACAACGTCTCTAAATCCTGCAGCGACCATCCGGTCTTTCGCTTCTTCGCAAATTCGCAGTGTCTTCCCAAAAGCGTCACCAGCTTCTAAGGATACCCTTCCCCATTCTTCAAATATAGTCCCGACCGTAGTTCCGTCTTCGGATCTAGGGATGACCGACTGCTCTACGTGTTCGAGATAGCCGCCTGGCCTCAGGTGTCTAGAATAAGAACACAGCACGGCTCAGCCTTGCAATCTGTGCAATCTGTGGATTATCATCCCACATAACGTGTGTTTCATACTTAAGTGCTTCTTTGTAGAGCCTCTGCCAATCAGCAACACATCCATATAGGCCGCGCACATGGATGAAGTCGAAACTGTTTGCCGAATACATCCACTCATCACAGCAGTCATCAACTTCGAATTGCACATTAGGCGGAACCAAATTCGGCTGAATCGGGGAAAGATCCGTGCCAATTATTCTTGCAGAGGGGTGGTGGTCTGCGAAGTCACTGAGCAGAGGGAGAGTCAATTTTAAAAATAAAATAAAATACCAAAGAATGGGTGCGGTCGAACATTGCCCAGATGCCTGTCCCTGTTCCAATATCCAGCACTTTCTATACGAAGTTTTAGCTTTTCATTAAAATATTGCGACTCGGTTCATTGCTACTCACTTGAGGATTGGGTGGGATCGGCGCTAAGTATAATTTGCCATGGAGCATGAGGGTAAATATATGATGTCTGGGGAATTTAGAAGTTACTATTTCATATTCAATCCACACAGGGCGGGCCTCACCCTAGATCAAGATGATCCATTGCACGCTCATCATTTGGACCCCTGTCATAATCTCAGTTATCTATATTTCTATAGGCCAAGTTGGATGGCATACCAGTAAGCCCCAGAGTGATATGAGTGGTATCGTCGTCCGTTCTCATAGTGATAATTCATAATGCTACTGCGAAGTGACTCCGTTTCTCTGGTAATATTCGGTTAGTGATTGTGGCCTCGAATGAGAACCTGTCAGCACGTACGACTGCGCATCTTCTCCATACACTGAATCGCCATCCAATTCTGAGTCCTGGTGATAATGTCAATACGGGTGCAGAGGAAGTTAATGAGCTTGCATTCCATCGGCACCGGTCAACTTACCACAGAGACATAAGCATAGTCTTCAGACATTGCTGCCGCGACCAGATCTAGTAATATCCCTGGAAGGATTCTGTTCTGTGCAGGGAGGCCACGTTCGACGTCCGAGTTGAATCCGTCGAGACTATTTAGGTCACGTGATGCGCCACCTGCAGCTTGTCCAACGGTGCCCGGATGAAGGACCGCTTCCGCTGCAAATCACAGCGGCTTTCAACGTCTGGATCCCCACACCTTCGTGTTCAATGTGCCCAAAGCGCGGAGCTGACTATCACAAATGGCCTAGTTGGGCGGGGATTTGGCGGTCTGCATGGGATGTGATGGATAATATCTTGGAGGATTATCCCCCTCCATTTGTTTCACCACCGGTCACTCTCAACCTTGACGGGTCGTCAGGTACATCAAGTGTACCAACGTCAGCATCAGTGGTCAACGAACAATAACCTGTCCATAACTATGCTGAGTTTTGAAGAGCTCCACACCAGTAGCCTTTTGTGGCTGATTGCAGCTGGATTCTGTATTTACGTGATATACCACACGCTTTATAATCTGTTTTGGCATCCATTGGCTTCATTTCCAGGCCCCCCTGTCGCGGCAGCCACTTCTCTTTACAAGGCCTACATCGACCTTGTGGCAAAGTCGTCATTAGTGCACACACTTGAGAAGCTGCACGTCCAGTATGGTGAGTCGAAAATTGATACTAGTAGTCTCACACCGAACCGGAGGGGCGCCTTTTCAGTTGATGACCACCGCTATCGCTTCTAGGTGACATTGTCCGCATCGGTCCTAATGAGGTATTTTGTTAGAGAGGGGTCGAGAAACTTTTCCTAGTGGCAGAAACTGAAATCTTTCCAACAGATCCACTTTAGTTCGCCATCCACTTACTTCGAAATCTACAATGGAGTGAATAGGTGGGACAAGGAAAAGAATTTATATCATAGTTTCGGCGAGGATCGTTCGTCATTCGGCTTTCTAACATACAACGAAGCTAAACAAAGAAAGGATGTATTGACCAGGTTGTTTTCGAAGAAAGCCATTGAGAATTCTCAGGGACTTGTTCTGGAGAAGGTATTTTTCCTTCCCACGGCATCCCAACTTCCAACTTCCAACAGCTAATGCATATGCAAGGTGGAAGAGCTGTGTGATTCATTTGAAAGGCTAGGCTCAAGGCCTGCCGACCTTTTCTATGCATATCGATGCATGTCTGTTGACGTCATTACTTGTGAGATCTTTGCTTATTCCGTCCACTGATTGCATGAGGTAGCTCAGTTAATAATATCCTCGGTGGAAAGATCTGTGTTTTGGGAATAATATTGGCGCAATCAATGCCCCTAACCATGAGGCGCCAATTATCAAGGCTATGGATGAGTCTTTGCCTGTCTTTGTTGGGTTCAAACATTCGTCACTTCTGAAACTATCGATTGTGAACTGTCCTCCAAAGCTTTCCAAGATCCTCAGTCCGGGAACTGCGGGTCTTGTTGATTTACAACAGGTCTGTTCGTTGTCTCGCAAGAATCTAATGAAGTTAACTGATTTTTTGCCAGCTCCTTAGAGCTCAAATAAACGACTTGACCAAAAGCCCAAAAGCATTGCAGAATCTACCGCACTCAACAACAATATACCACGAACTACTTCGTCCGGAAGCTTATCGGACAGGCACCGCTCCAAGTGCGGAGAGTCTCTACGAAGAATCGCAAGCTTTACTATTCGGCGGTGCCGATACAACGGGGACGACCCTTATGCACGGCTCTTTCCATATTCTTACATCGCCGACCGTATATGGAAAATTGAAAGCGGAGATTTTATCCGCTTGGCCAGTTTTGAGTGACGCTCCTAGCTTGTCACAGTTGGAAAAACTTCCGTACCTGGTAACATCCACTTCTGTCACAATCTTTCATCAGAACGGAACACGAATACAAGTAATGCCATATATTCTAACATCCCATAAATGACAGACCGCGGTTCTCAAAGAATCCCTTCGGATGAGCCCTGGTGTCGCATCGCCTCTTCCCCGTGTAGTGCCATCTTCCGGTGCAACTCTACACAAAGTTTTCATTCCCGGAGGGGTAAGAGGAAATGAGGAGGCACTAGATTTACTCAAGTAGCTAATCGTTGAAAATCCCAGACTGTTGTTGAGATGAGCAGCCACTTCGTGCATCGAAATGGGGATATATTTCACAATCCAGACGAATTTATTCCCGACAGATGGTTGGGCGATAAGGGAAAAGATCTCGATAAATGGCTCGTGGCATTCTCAAAGGGCCCCCGAAGCTGTCTTGGTCTCAAGTGAGTCGCACAACCCAATTAGCTTCGTGAAGGAGGGACAGTAAGACTGACTACCTTTTGCGCACGTTTTGCAGTCTTGCGTGGGCGGAGCTGTATTTCTGTTTCGCACATATCTTCCGGAAGTTTGAGGTTAAGATCGACCCTTCAAGGTATGTTTTTGTGTATGAAGTCGGTTTAGAGTATCTGTGACGTCTAACCTCCCGTTCTATAGCCCTAAGAAGCTTGAGTGGCGGGATTGTTTCTTGCCCGAGTATCGGGGACCGCATCTGAAAGCCGTACTAACTAAGGTAGCTGCATGATCTTTCCACGTATAGAGGGAGGAAGATGGAGTCTAGAGCACTCTAGCTGCTGATGAAACGTTGTCTACTGTCCGTATGTCTCTCGAAGCGGCGCGGCGTAAATGCTGGATTCTGCAATCCATCCGCGTCCGGGATTTCTTTTTTGCAATTTCAGCATACCAGAATGCCGTAGGGGTTAATTTTCTATATAGATTGCATTGCATACAGATAACTCGGGCAAGACATACACTTGCCACTTTAACCAGCTCCACTCTCGATATGCTCCCCTGGAATACATGGCGGGGCGTCTATGCCACGAGGGGTTCAGGTACTTTACCCCTCTTTCAATGTCGTCCTCGGAAAAGAAGACGAAGACCGAAACACTGCGTGTCGTTCGCGCTGGTCTGATATCTGATTGATCCGCGATGAGCTCACTGTAGCACTTCCGATCGTAACCGCTCCCGTCATCTTGGTTAATAATTCATGTTTATCGTGGACGTTCTTCAAACTGCAGTTATCTTAGTCGAACAATAAATAAAAGATCTCGTGTCGGATATATCTCCGGTCGAAGTTGCTCAATCGGAGTGGTTGGTAGGTGCGTATAACAGCCGGAGAGCTACAGTGATACCTCCCAAGCGACAGAGCTTAGAACCTTCTTCCCCTTCCAAATCTATAACATATTCTCCGAAACGTACTCCAGGATGACGGACTCCAGGGGCAACAATTCCTCCCCCAATGGGCATCCTAAAAAGCGGATCTATCTCAAGGGCTTCGACATGTTTTACCGTCGCCGTCTATCATTTGGGCAATGGAAGCATATTGATGATCAGCTTCGACCAAGCGGCGGGATCTCAGCTACTTGACGAACCTAGCCAAGCCGCTGGAGAAAGGTGACTTCAACACCGTGTTTTTGGCCGACTCGTACGGTCTGTATACCTATGAAGGAAATGATGAGCCTGCCATCCGCAATGCTGTTCAGGTTCCCATGGGCGACCCGGCCATTGTGAGTCGACTGTCTATACCAGAAAATGCTGCACTGTGGTAATATGCTAGTAGTTTTAACTTTTACCTTTCCAGCCCGTTACTGCTATGGCGTTAGTCACGAAGAACTTGGGGTTCGCAATCACAACTTCCACCTCGTTCGAGGCACCATATGTGGTTGCCAAGCGGTTCTCGACACTCGACCAGCTCACAGGCGGACGTTTCGGCTGGAATATCGTGACTTCATGGAAGGCCTCGGCGTCGAAAGCGATATGTGCTGCTATTCCATGATGAATATCATCTACGAGGAGGTGTCTTATCCACGCCCTGTAGGTCGAACTCCCGTTGATCGAGCACGACAAGCGCTATGAGATTGCAGAAGAATACCTGCAAGTCTTATACATGTTTTCTTCCTCACTTCAAAAACTGCGTATCACGGAACCATACCGACGAACCATTATAAAAGGTTATGGGAAGAAAGCTGGTCCGATGACGCACTGCGCGAGGCCAAAGCCTCTGGCGTCTACGCAGATCCAAGCCAGATAAAACACGTCCACCACTATGGAGAGCACTTCCACGTCGATGGCCGGCACAGAGGAGGAAGCCCAGGCTAAATACCAAGAGGCACTTGAATATTTGCCGGAACGGAAGCAGGGCTTGTCTTCTGCTCAGGGACCAGTGGGATTGACCTCTCTCAGTTTGACCCCGACACGGAAATCAAGTCATCCTACGTGCACGTCGACGCGCGCGTGCACTTCACTATTAACAGCTTGTCATATCGCGGTGATGGCATTCCCCCGTGGACGCCGAAGAACATCGGGAAGCGCATCTCCATCGGGGGCCAGGGGCCGGTCCCCGTCGGCACACCACAGCAGGTAGCTGATGGATTCAACATCGGCTACATCCGGACACCCAGGACTTTCGAGGACGTTGTGGAGCTGTTGGTGCCCGAGTTACGCTGTCGAGGCATCTATGCGCCCGCTGGGGAAAGTGGCACATTGCGGGAACGAATCTACGGGCCTGGTCAGAGGAGACTGCGAGACGACCATGTCGCTAGTCAATATCGCTATGTAGTCTATGACGGGAAATGAGTCGAGGAGCTGGCATGTCGCTTAGGATCGTATCGTCCCACAGACGCAGTGCTCAGTTTCCCCGGAACAGTCAAGACTAGTAGAAAGCTTTCGGCCCCCTTTCCAATAATCACACTTTTCCGTAGAACGAACCTTGCCGGTTCTTCCTACTGGGACTCAACTTAGGGCTTCCTCGCCGAATCGGGCAATGCAGGGGGAGTACGTACCAATTCATGAACCATCACGTCTCGGGCTCTCCCGAGTCCATTGATGGACGTGTAGACAAGACTCCTCCACTACTATCGAGCAGTTCTGCAGAGACAGATAGATCATGCAACATCTGTCGCTGGATTAATAATCGCCGTCCTTGTTCCAATGCATGGACAGTAAGACGGGCGATGAGCCGGATCCGCCGACGATGGCGTGTTGTGCAGCAGCCAGTAAGCGCCAGCAGATAACAAAGCATTGACGTTGCTTCCAGGGTCCGGCCTGCAGCTCAATGCGAGTTCCTTGGGTGCCAGGCAACTTAATATCACGCCCGCTCAGAAAGCTGTCATACGGTCAAGCCACCGCTTGCCAGCTGGCAGAAACTGGGGAAAGATGCGGACCTCCTTCCATCTCTCCAGCACTTCAGACATCACCTGAAGAAGCGTCGAGCACATCTGGACATGGTCCAGCTATCACAAATAATATCAAGACCCCTACAGGTTCTCGTCGTCTTCGTCGCCATATTTATTGCTCTCTTTTACAGCTCCCGGAAGCCCTTTTCGCCAGCAGACCCCATGTCAGACGCAAAGCAGTCGTCCAAGCCATGGGCGGATGGTCCGCTCCCCTTGGTGAAGACCCCGATGTATGAAACGGGCAAGGTCAGTTGGACCCGTGAAGCAGCCAATCTCATTCCAAAAGAAAACGAAAAGAAAGAAAAAAGAAAAAGAAAAGAAAATGGCTAATGGGTATATCGTCTCTTCTAGGATGACGTCTTCACCAAAGGCGCTTCGCACATGGCGCTCCTACACAATGCCATCCTCCGCGGATACAACTCGATCTACCTTCAGGCTGCCCATGTCAAACCGGTCGATTATGCCGATTTCATCGGATACAGTCTTACATGGTTCAAGTTCGTCAAGAAGCATCACGATGACGAGGAAGCGGAGCTCTTCCCCAAGGTGGAGGAGACGGTGGGACAGAAGGGGGCGTTAGATAAGGCCTACGAGGAACATCGTCAGTATTAACAATGTTCCATTTGAAGCCAGCTGTGAACGAACTCTCCTGACTTCTTGTTTGTTTTCGTGCTACCGCAGACACCTTCATGGACGGTCTCACCAAATTCCACGACTACCTGGAACCACTCTCGGAGCAAGGCCAAGAGACCGGATTCGACGCGTCGACTCTCCTGTCCATCATGGACTCCTTTTCAGAGCCGTTCTGCCACCACTTCCACTCCGAGATTTCCACCATCGCCGCGCTCTCGGAGATCAAGTCTGATAACGAGGACCTTGCCGGTACGGTGGGTCCGGTGTTCGCGAAATGGGGCAAGGCCTCCATCATGCGAGCTGGCCTCACAGACGTCGTGCCCTTCCTCTTCCTGAACTTTGACCGGACGGCGGAGGAAGGGAAGTGGGCGAACTGGCCTCCCATGCCGGCACCCATCCGCTGGGGCCTGGTCAATATCGGCGGCCTTTGGTACTCGGGGTGGTGGCGGTTCGCCAGCTGCAGCTCTGACGGGAAGCCACAGACTCTCTACGCGCTGCGCGGATAGGCAATAAGTGCAGTACTGATTCCCTTCATGTCTGATGAGCGAGCTCTCTATTTTGCAGTGATATCACTGCGTTGTCTGTATATATAATGATCTATGTCCTAGTTTATAATTCCTCTCTTCTCTCCTCACCTTTTCTTTGTTCGAGGTTACTGGTCTCGTATCGTCGTTTAGCTACCTGCGAAAAGTAGAGATGGGCAGCTCATGGTGGGATCCTACTGATCGCTGAGGAGACTCTCATGAGAAGACAAAAAGAGAAAGAAAAAAAAAGAAAAAAGGCGGCTCCCAGAAGAAGCCTAATTCTGAAACAATCTGTTCTAGGCTCATTTTGATGAATTAGGAAGGTGGTCAACATCACGTCGTCTACTAACAAAGAGCAGGGTCATGTTAGGTACAGCGCGCCTTACATGTAGCAGTTGCAGTGCTGGTATACAGGTGGTGCTGGCCACCCTGTTGCCTTTTGGCACAGTGGCTTCGTAGCATGGCCAGCATGCTACCTAGGTAGGTCCCTGACCCGCCATCAGCCCCAAGCCTCAATTGCAGTTGCATCTGAAAGTCAGAACTATACTACCATGTACTCTTGATGGGCAAACTTAACACCGTGTAAGCCACCAAAGAGTGTCCCTGCAGTGCCCCTGCGACTTTCCACATTTGATGGGATGACCACATTCCTTTTGCCCGGCAGTAGGGATGATCCTTGTTTCTCAAGATGCAAGGGGACTCATAACCGGCTATGGATCGATACTCGCCATAATGGGTATGCATATATCCCCAACGTTTGCGGCGCAGTCTTCTCCGACTTACAAAGACTACCGCTCGCCAATCACCGTTGCAACGCAGAACTGCGAACCAACAGATCCAGGGCACGAAACGGCTTTCTATTGCCCTTGTACCGATTAGTACCATGCATCATGCGGAATAGAGGCTCACAGTCCCCCATCTCGCAGATCAGTGGTGTCGAAATCTCAATGGCACTGCCCCCTTTCTGCCTAAGAACCCCCTCCCCCGGGGGCGGAAGAGGTCAGCGACGGAATATTTCTCTGTATAGGTAACCTGCCCTATATGCCTGGGTAGCATCTCGGCCTATGCCTACCATGATGGCTCATATATGGCAGATCTCATGCGAGAGGCATATATTCTGTGCAGACGCGAAGGAGGTACGCAGCTCTCCCACAGGCCAAAGTATTCTCCGTTGCTCGCAATATTACTACTAATAGCTAACTGACCACTCTCACAGGTAAGGGATCGGATGGCCGTCGGAAACAACACATGCGGAGCCACCTCACGAGCTCAAACATCTTCAGAAGCCTCGTTGAAGAGATGAAAGTAGATCGACACAATTTCACCATAGAGACCTATGAAGGCATGAGGCGACAGATAGATGAAGAGGTAAGAAACATATGCAGTGATATTCGCTCAATTGTCGCGACGGAGGGCGAGGTTGTGGATCCCAGTATGCATCGCTTTGCGAGGACTTTGCAAGACGCGGTTCAAACGACGCAGACGACCCTTACATGGGCTCAAGAAAGAGTGAGAGAACCGCTGAAGGTGGTAAACTGATGTTAGATGCAAAGAAATCTTCAATATTGTGGAAGGGTGGGACATCTGTGAGTTGCGTGCAGGGAGAATCCACGTCTAACACTGTCGAACAGTCTGCTATATAGATGAATACTCGGCGTTCTTGGAGTTGCATTTAAAGTTAACGACAACCTGATAATTTACAGCGCCTGTACATCTATTGAATGCCGTAGATAAAACGTATTAAACCACCGATTCGGACTAGATCCAGCGTTTGATACGGATGATGGCACCGGCAGGAGCTGGCGTGAACGATGTCTCATTCGCCGAGGAGTATCCAAACGCGTTTGGTGGTTTCTCGTCCGGTGGGACTGGTTATAGAGTCTTGTTCAATACCCTAGTGCCCAAAAATCGTTATGACTAAATCTCTAGAATGACGTTCTTGGAACCGTGTCGAAGGAAAAGCAGAATTGCAATTAGAGGCATAGCCTTGATTGATAACCTCCAGATAGGCGACACCATTGAAAAGGCAGAGCGAGAGCATTTCAGCTTAGTCAATATACAATCGCCTGAGTGGAGAGCACCAATGATGCGCATAAGGACACGGACACACTCGGGTCTTCGTCAGTCTACCCAGATGACTCTTCAAAGGTGCCATTTCTGGCCATAGGGCTTTGTGATTCTATTGCAGTGATATGCGTATCCTCCTGCACATGATAATTATAAAGCAGGTCTTCCTTTCATACTATGGCCAGTCAGACAATGTCTGTTAAACTGTGCTCGTAATCGTACTGCTTAACGGTTCAGCGATCGCCTTTTCTTTTGATGTCCCATACGTATCCGCGTAGCGCCCTCGCATCCAATCCTCAACAGTGACCGGCGCATACTTTGCGCCCTTTTCAGGATCTTCACAGCCTGGGAGGCATTTAATGAGGTAGTCCGGGTTCCCGTCAAAGAAGTATGCAATGCTGTATCTCTCATGGCCAGTCTTGTTGATGACACGGTGGAGATTGGACAAGTACCGGTCGTTCGTCCACTGCATCATCATATTCCCCGTGTTGATAACCAGGGCATCCGGAACAGGCTCGACGTCCACCCACTCAGACAGCTGACGATTCCAGACTTGTAAACCACCGGTCGAGTCCTGGAGCAGAATGGTGACGGCACCGAAGTCCGTGTGAGCTCCAATACCTAGGAACGGGGTCGCACGTCAGCTTTTTATCCATGGAAGTACTGTCAGGTTGTCAAGATTGAAGACTAATTACTAGTAACTTACCCCTTTCCAATTCGGACGCATCTGGAGCCTGGGGCGGGTAGTGAAGCAGCCGCAAAGTGGCCACAGGATGATCAGAGTAGTCCGCAAAGAAATCATCCGAGATGTTCAGCGTCTTCGCGAGAACCTGCAAGATCTGACTCGCCAGGAGAGTCACTACAGCATGATATTCCTCGACCATCTTCTGGAATAACTGCGGGTCCTTCACTTCCTTCGGGTACTTATTAGGACCCTGCCCAAACTTGCCAACGACCACGTACGGATCATCCAGGGGAAGATTCTCTCCGAGGTAGAACCCCTCTTTCAGGTCTCCTTGGGCCGTCTTTTCAAAATTCTGAGCTCGCAGCTTCTCGTAGCCGCGGTTGAACCCGTCAGCATCTGCAAGACACGCTTAGCAAGGCTTTTAGTGGCCTATTTGGGTGGAGAACGTGGCACACCCTTGTCGTACTTCATCTTCGTCTCGATCGGAAGGTCAAACAGGTCTTTTGACTGTTCCAGAATCCCTTCCTGCAGCTCCTTCGAAATTCCATGATTGCGGAGTTGGAAAAAGCCGAATTCCTCGCAAGCCTGCCGAATCTGGCCAACTAGCTGAACCTTGGCTGCGTCATTCTCCGTAAAAGCCGCTATTAGGATCAGTTCTTGACTTCTTATCAATGGAGGACTTGGATGAAGCTGAGCTCTTACGTGCAAAGTCGATCACTGGTGGTGCTTTGAGCGCCATGGCTGCGTTATGGAAACTGCGCTTGATACACTGGCTGAGAACTCGACCGGCTTTCTTCTGCCAAATCATTAATTGCATACCCTGTGATGGAAGAGCAGCTAGATGGCCGCATCCTCAAAGATAACAAGCGTAGTCACGTGAAACGTGAGGACCTCACCTGTTGATCACTCCGAGCGTTGTAGATGAAGCTCCGGTGGGTACTAAAAGCACAGGGAGTTTCCTTGTAGCACCGCGATGTCGAGATCAGTATTTGATACGGATGGTGATGGAGGTGGGAACGGCGTCTGCGGCGGAGTGTGGATGGAAGCAACTGTTATAATTCTGCTTCCCTCATTTCTACCACAATATACTGGAGACTCATAACGCCTGCTTGCTAAAAGGGGTCATTCTGATAGCCAGGAAACCACCGATGACAGGCGATACATAGTTCCGAGTCTTCAGTGTTCTGTCAGTGGGTGGTGGCTTTGTCATAATAAGCGAATAGTTACATCTTGTGTGGTTTAAGCAGCTCCTCATTGAGACGCACCGGGCTAGGGAGTGCAGGCGCCGAATTTTGATCTTAAGATATACGGTAAGGATTCCATGCACCATCATTGAATTCGCAGGTGAATGTTGAACAAACTGTCAATCAAATAAATTGACTGGTTGGGACGCAAACCACTTAGTATCAACAATACAACACTATTGCATCTTTAAGATTAAGGGCCATTATCCCAAGTTTCTGAACTATTTCCGTTATCGAGGCCTCTCATTATGCTGTCAAAGAAAGCCATATCGACACCCTGGAATGCCCAGTCGTCCACCCCGGCAGTTAGCCCAGGATCCTGATAGTTCTGCAGGAGGGTATCAGAAGCGGTATCCTGATATTGCGATGTGGGCTGTGCAGGCAGCCCATTACCACTATCGACAGAGTTGTAATCCGCTTCGGTCATTGACCTAGGATATGAATCTCCATCGAAGCGACCAGAGCCAAGATCACGCACTGCAGCTTCTGAGCTCTCAGTGTTATGCCTACCAATCACCGGAGCGTGGGGCTGGCCATTACTTGCAGGAGGTTGCGCGTTGACCATTTCCTTGGAAACAACATCCTGACGGGCAATCCTGACGATTCCAAAGTAAGGTATTTGCACCCGTACAACGCCGTTGTTGTTTTCGCTTGACTCCAACACTGCACTTTCTTGTGTCCGAACACTGACGCTCTCCGTACTGATGCCGTCTGCTGTTTCGGAATCGATGGCCAGCAACTTATGCAATAAGTCTGCACTTTGGGCACTCAAAGTATCTCCGTTAATATGACTGATTTGTTCCATGTTCACCTGCGCCTGCTCTATCATGGCGCGGTCACTGAGATATTGGTGCGCTAAGAGATTGCTGGTCTGTGAAAAACGGTGGCTGTCCAGATGCGCCAGAAGTAGTGTAATGGCGGCCATGAGTGCAAAAAAGTCAACTATTCGACAGCAATAATTACCCTTGTTGTAGCTGCGAAACATGATAAATCGCAAGAGAACCTCCCTTGAGGCATTCACGCAGGTCATTCTGGAATATTCGTACTTCCGTTCAGGTGATGAACGAAGCATGCAAGGCAGATGGAGCTGATTGAGCAAGTTATAATGATACAACTGGTTGAATAGCCGTCCCATGTCCAAAAAGAGAGCCTGTGGGTCATCTGTGACACTGTCTAGATTTGGCATAAGCCACCATTTGCTAGGCATGCTTCTACCTGCTTTCTGTAGCTCTAAGTCGAGGGTTTGCGTCAGGGCAAAGTCATTAGAGCACGGGTCAGACTCGTTGCGCTCCAATATGCGAGACGCGAGAGTACAGTGCATCCGCTCGAGGCGTCCCATAGGGATGTCATCTCTGAATGCTGTGCCAGTGGCCATGCTCTGATCAAAGGAGCCTTGCGTAAGACCCAGCATGAGACACAAATTACGGTCGAGGGAGACAATTCGAAACCACATGAACTGTGGATTAGCCTTCGTTTTGTGGTCAAGAACCCTGTATTTTGCTCGGCTTTCACTTTGGTGGAGGTTCATCATTTGTGCAATAACCATAGCCCTCCGGTTCGCTATCCAGCCTCGTCGCAGATTTCCACCATTATGGTAGTACATGCTTTCCATCATAACACACTCCAGTCCCTCAATGCTGCCAAAGAACTCGTCGTTTGTCGTGACCAAATTAATAGCAGTTCCTGCTAATCGTTTCATCAGTGCGGGGGCTGATTCCGGCAAACCATTTATCGCCCCAAGAAATTTAGGGTGGAGATGCTGCAGGAAAGTTGCAATGTAAAGCATATGTCTTGCAATCAGCACTGGATGCGAACTCGGACTAGGTATTTCGAGTAAACTGTCTGGCGACTTGAGGCCGTTCTGCTCGAGGATAGCATATGGAGTGCTCAGCATCTCATAAGTGAGTATGGCCTTTCTACCGCGGGCATTGTATATCATCTCGATAACTTGTCGTGAGGGCAAGGACTCGTGCAATTTTTGAGATAGCTTTTCATATCTCCCCTCAGTTTCAGCTGGGCCATGATCCTGATAAAATAAGTGACAATTTCATCATACACTGGACTTCAAAAATATATACGTACATCCCGAGGCTTGCATGAAGACAAGAAACGTGAAGATTCTTGGTTTATTGATGCAGGAGTGGGGATTCCATGACTAGGAGTAGGAGTTTCGCTAGTTGTAGGTACTCCTCCACGACGGTCCACTTTGCTGATTAGTTGCTCAACCAAGGCCTCAACCCTCGCAACACGATCGTTACCGCTCGTGCGGTGTCGTCCCTTCCTCGCGAGATGTCCTGCGTTCTCTCTTCCATCAACAAACTCAAACTGCTGGCTCACGCACTTGGATCCTCGCCGCTGGCAGCCAATGCAGATAGCTTCGGCATCGGCGGGAGAGCTGGGGTCCGCATATACACATTTCATCTTGCGCTTTTTGCACTCCCAGCAACTCTTTGTCCCTTTGCGAATCTTCCTCCGCTTCGCCTCTGATTCGGCAACGATCTCGTAGTCCGTATCCATGTCCATGCATAGAGTCCGTCAGTCACGGTGTTTTGGCTGCGGAGGCCGTAAAAGATGACGGAAGGTGAACGATCGGACCGCCGGGGGAATTCTCGGGCGGACAGCGGATTGGTCACGTGTGGATGCTGACTCAGTGGGCGTCATTCGACCGCCGGGAAGTGCAACTTACGGCGGACGACAGCCCTTCTGCCCTTCTGTAGGTATTTACATTGCGTCTTACATTTAGCGTGAAATATGAAACAGATAAGGATTCCCGTTTTGGACATAGTACCTAGTAAGAATGACCGGCAACTTAGAAATTAGCATCGCCGGTTCGGGCAATTCAGGGCCAAGGACGATGTTCTCGGGGTATATCTCCAACAATTGAACTACAAATAGCTGTCTAGCACATAGTTAATGTAGTAATCTAGCTATACTAGTACTGCTTCCCAAAAAGTTTCGTTCGCTAGCTTCAAAATGGGCCTTGTTCATATTGTGATGATCTTGTTTAAAGAAGAGGTGACGGCAGAACAGGTGGAAGGCGTGAGTCTTGTTCCTACCAGGTTACTAAGTATTTTTTTGAAAGCAGGTGGTAACCTGAAATCTTTTGAATTTAGGTAAACAGTCGCTTTCGAGCCCTCAAGGATCAATGTGTACGCACAGAGTCCAAGACACCATATATCAAGAACCAAATGGCAGGCAGAGACATCAGTGTTGAAAACAAAACAGTAAGTAACATATCCATAAGACTTGGTGGTATCAGGTTCACCTGGGAAGTTATAGGGAGGGTTCACTCATGTTTATATTACACAATTTGACAACAAGGAGGATAGAGACTATTATCTGAGAAAAGATGCAGCACATGCAGAGTTTGGGAAGATTGTGGGACCTTTGATCAAGTCTGCACAAGTAAATGATTTTGTTCCAGGGTGTTTCTGATACTCCATTATTCAGTGCAAAGATGGCAATGACAAATTTCTTTTGAGCTAGTCATTCATGACTAGAACCTATCAGCTTCTTTTTCCTTTCCACTCTTCAAACTGTATGAAAAGCCATGTATTGATTGTGATGATGTGGCCCTGGGATATAAACAGTCCATCACAAGTGAACTAGTTAGCTAGGTAGTTACTAGTTAGTAATCACAGGCATACTTTCAGCCAACTTCATACGGCCATGGAACCCAGCAAATCATGGGAACACTTTAGACACCAGGCAGACCTATATCCGCTTAGATATGTCCCTAAGCGGATCTAAGCGGATATAGGTCTGCCCCGAGTCTCACTGTACGGCGGTTGAAACATGCTGCTGCGGTCGAAATACGCTGCAGCGGTCGAAACATACTTACTCGTTCCTCCGTCCGGACAAACGTCTAGAAGAAGCTCCGCCGGGGACAGGCTCAAATTCGGCAGGCATTTGTAATACATACTTGTCAAAATTATTGGCAAGTTCTAAAAGACCTCATCTCCATGTGAAACTATTTCAATTTGTCCTGTCGTGTCGAGGACATTCCTTTGAAATCATCAACCGGTAACATTCCATTAGCGACAATGAGTTCAACATTCGACGTGGAGAAGGAGCGGCAGAACGCAGAATCGAGCGCGCAATCATCAACAACCAAGGCTCCTTCTGCGGCCGATTTAGAGAGCGAGAATCACAATGCTCCAAATGGCCAAGAGACTTCTAACCTACCGGAAAAGGTAGATGATGAAGAACTGGACCTGGCCGACGAAGCACAGTATCCTCATGGTCTCAAGCTACTTATCATTGTTGTGGCTCTTGGTATGAGCATCTTTTTGGTTGCTCTCGACATGGTATGTCTCACAATCCCTCAGTGAGGAGAGGAGCCTCTCTTCAAAATGTTATCATCATCTAATGTTAAATGAATAGACGATTGTAGCCACGGCTATTCCAAAAATCACAGATCAGTTCCACAGCCTCGACGATGTTAGTTGGTATGGTTCGGCTTTTTTGATGACTACTGGAGGCTTCCAGTCAACCTGGGGGAAGGTATACAAATATTTCCCGCTAAAAACCTCTTTCCTGGTTTCGGTTTTCCTCTTCGAGCTTGGAAGCTTGATCTGTGGTGTGGCTCCAAATTCCGTGGCACTGATTGTCGGTCGTGCAATTGCTGGAATCGGTGCAGCTGGTATTGGGAGTGGAGTCTTTATTATCATCGCTTTCATTGCCAGTCCAAAAAGGCGGCCACTCTTTACCGGTATTATTGGCATGTCTTACGGTATAGCGTCGGTCGTTGGCCCTCTTGTTGGCGGTGCATTTGCCGATAAAGTAACTTGGAGGTGGTGTGAGTACTCCGCTACTCACTTGACCAACTAAAGTAGTTGTTCTTCACTAGACGCTGGACTTCGCTGACTTTTTTTTTTTATCTAGGCTTTTACATCAACTTGCCCATTGGAGGCGTCGCAGCCACTTCCATTATTTTCTTCTTCCATACACCTGACAGAGCTTCGGCAACCAAGGCTACGTTAAAGGAGAAGCTCCTGCAGATAGATCCTATCGGAACGATCCTTCTAATCTGTACCATCACTTCATACATCTTGCCACTGCAGTATGGTGGACAGACGAAGGCGTGGAACTCCAGTACTGTGATCGGCCTTCTTGTCGGCTTCCCTCTCATGATTATTGCCTTTATGGTGTGGGAGTATTTCCAAGGAGAACGGGCTGCCTTTCCGCCGCGCTTGATGTCGAATCGCCTCGTCCTTGTGAATGCGATCTATGCGTTCCTTTTCGCAGGTTCGTACTTTATCATAGTCTATTACCTTCCTTACTACTTTCAGAGCGTCCAAAACGTCAGTCCTAGTATGTCTGGTGTACGAAACCTTCCTTTGATTGTCTCGATGTCGTTAGCTATCATTGTCTCTGGTGGCAGCATCACAAAAAATGGTCATACTGCTCCTCTTATGGTTATCGGTGGGGCCCTTGCAACCATTGGTTCGGGGCTGTTGTACTCGCTGGACATCGGTGCAAGCACAGGCAAGTGGATCGGATACCAAATCGTCGGCGGAGTTGGATGGGGACTGGCCTACCAGGTTCCCATCAATGCGGTTCATGGTACAGTGGTTCCCAGTGATATTGCAACGGTGACGGGTATTATCGTCTGTGAGTAGTTGCCTACTATTTTGATTATCCGATAAATGTGCTAACACATCTCATCTCAGTCTTCCAAACTGTCGGGGGTGCGGTTTTCGTGGCTGCAGCACAATCTGCCTTCGTCAACCAGATTATCAACAAACTTGCCGCAACCGCACCGAGCATCAACTCATCTTTAGTGATCTCGACTGGTGCGAGCGAGCTGCGAAGCGTCTTTACGGCTCAGCAGATGACTGCTATTTTGCCTGCTTACATGACAGGTCTCAAGGTTGCTTACGCAATTTCGATCGCTGCGGCGGGATTGGCTTTCTGTCTCAGCCCCTTCAACAGCTTTAAGAAAATTGACGCCCATGCAACAGAAGGTTCTGCGGATGGCCCCAATGGTGCGGCTGTGTAATTATTTTGCTCTTGTCAATGTTTTTCTACTTTGTGGCATATTCAGATCTGTGTTTGAGGTGCCTCGGATTTGTGTCTAGGGATGGCTTAGTTGCTCTAGACTTCGCATCTTTTGTTAGACTTACCCATACGTAATATGGAGTAGAATTTCTTTATAGTTCCGATGTAGTTGAGTTTATGGGGGCGCTCTTTTTAAATATTAGCTTCTTACCATTAATATAATTTTCCCAAAGCCCTTTTGGAGAATGAAAATTACTAGCACAATATGCTGCCTCTTTTGTCTAGCAATTGCCGAATTATGGTGGAATGGTAAATTAAGTCTTCAAGTTTTTAGGAATTGTGATGAGATAAGATCACACAGGTTGCAGTCCCAGATCATAGTAAGATGGTACATGTAATATTGGTTGTTCTACCCCATATGTAAATGGAGGCGTACATGTACATGATGATTTGTTTGCCCTCATGGCTCCCCACTACCCTTCTACATGATGTTGATGCCTCCGCTGACTGAGATGAATTGACCTGTGATCCAACGGCTCTTCTCATTGACGAGTAGAAGGACGGCATCAGCAACATCATCAGTCGTACCCACACGCTCTTCAGCCCTAGTAAGATTGACAAATGGAGTGATGAATAGATCTTTATGAATTGATGGGTCCGTCACATGTGCAACCCCGTCGCCAATTATATCAGTATCAACAGGACCGGGTCCAATGCTGTTGATGGTGATCCCACGGCTGCGTCCGAGCTATAATCCGGTCAGTGCGACCTATATAACTAACGAAAGGGATTCCTTCTGCTGCAATTACTTACCTCCCAGGCCCATGATGCAGCAAGGTAATCTGTTGCTGCTTTTGTCGCACCGTACACTCCCATACCATCTCCTACGCCCATCTTTGATGCACACGATCCAACATTGACGATCCGACCACCACGAGGCATCTTTCCCAAGGTAACAACTGCCTGCGTCATATAAAGAGTTCCAAAGACATTAACGCCGAAATGGTTCTGGAGATGCTCTGGAGTCATTTCAGTCAGAAAATGGACGCTCCCAACCCCGGCATTGTTCACTATACACGCATATCAGCAAAAGGGAAAAAAAAAAAAAAAAAGGCAAAATGTCTCTGTTTTGAGTATTCATGCAAAGAGCTACTTACCTAGGATATCGATATGGTCGACACCAAAAGCCTCCAGAGTATCAGACACAATCTTGGACGCCCCTTCCTGTGTTTCAATGCTGCCTCTTATGATAGCGACCTGAGCACCCAGATCACGGATCGATTGAGCAACTTCTTCTGCACGAGAAGTTGATTTCTCAGAAACATAGTTTATGGTAACCGCGGCACCATTGAGGGCAAGCGTCTTAGCAATCCTGCCTCCTATGCCATTTTCACGACCGGAACCCGTGATAATGGCAACCTTGCCAGCAAGAGAAAGAGTGTCTGGTGCCATGGGATTGGTGGTGGCGCCGAGTTGTTGGGACTAAGCGATACTCCGCCGGAATGAGCCTGGTTCCAAATAATGAGCTTAAACAAGATAAGATAAAGAAGTGGGATTTATATCATGGAAGCTAAGCTCATTCAATGAATAGTCCGATATGAGTCCTTTGCGGACTGTAGAATCGGAACGGGATGTCGGAGTATATCATCAGGGAAATAAGTGCTAATTAGAAAATCAAAACACCGAATTTTATGTTGTTTTCATTTCGTAAATTTATATGCCTTTCTCAAAACACGGTATAACCCGAGGCATCATAAAAATGCCAATTCGATTGACCCGGTATTTGCAAGTTGAACAGGTGATTGCTAAAGAGCAGCGCAGGATATGTATGGACTTCGGGTGTGTCGTAACCTACGTATTCGGCCGTTGAATGCGTTAGTTAGTTACCTAGCCCTAACTTATGTAAACACCCCGCTGTGTGTTTTCTACTAGTTAATATATAACAATAGGTACATGCTAGCTTTGTAGATACCTGACTTGAAACACAATTCCACTTCTAGGCTTCAACTTGACTCTTTGGGTAAGCCACAGGATGGGGGAAGCAACTGCACCAGCGCAAAAATTCTACACGGTGGGTGACAAAGATGAATTTGACCCAGAGAAGTGGACGTCCAGTACTCCGAATGAGCTGCCAAAACGTGACCCAGAGACGCACGTCAAAGTGCTGATTGTTGGAGCCGGTTTCGCTGGACTGATGACAGCGTTGGAGTGCTGGAGAAAAGGGCATAATGTCGTGGGAATTCTAGAGCGGAACGATGGCCCTAATTACAGCGGTTCGTCAGTCCTGATTTCCATTGCTCCCCGAGGAAAATGAAAGCCAGAGAGACAGCAACTTCTAATGCTATCTAATTTATAGGAGATCTTATTATTATCCAGCCCTCAGCGATTGCCGTCTTCCGTCACTGGCCCGACATGCTTCGTGAGCTCGAAGAAGACAAAGTTACGGCCCCAACCTATTACTACAGGCACAACAGTGAGCTCATCTACGGACCATCAGAACCCAGCTACAATGATCCCGAGCACTTAGCGGAGCGAGAGAACTTCCCATATGTGGGACCTGTACAGATCCGAAAGAAGTTCTACAGAATGCTGCTGCGTCAGGTGGCTAAAATAGGTATCAAAGTTGACTACGGGCAACGTGTTGATAAATACTTCGAGGATGAAAAAGCTGGGGTTGGCGGAGTTGTGATAGAAGACGGCTCAGTTCGAGTAGCCGATATAGTTGTTGCAGCTGATGCCTTCAAGTCTCGATCTGAGCTTCTAATCGCAGGAAAACACATGCCCACTCGGTCAAGCGGTATGTCCGTCTACCGTGTATCTTTCCCTGCCCACATTGCCATGCAAGATGAAAGAGTCCGGAAGCGGTGGGAGGGCGTCACGGCAAACGAGTTCTGGCTGGGAGCTGGTATGCATATCGGACTGTACGTGTCACCAGATCTGGTGGCTTTCGGGATCACTCCACGAGACGAGTTCTTGGTGGAGGGGAGTTCCAAGGCGAAGGAGTCGTGGGATCCGGACGTCGACCCTGAGGAGGTAATTCAGTTACTCCGTCGCTTGCCTGGCTGGCATCCGGCAGTTGAGGCACTGATACGTGCTACCCCTAGGGGAAGCTTGATTCACTGGCCATTGCTATGGCGCAATCTGCGCCCGGAGTGGACGTCTGAAGGGGGGCGAGTCGTGCAAGTGGGAGACTGCGCACATTCGACAATTCCAGCATCAGTCAGCGGTGGAACTCTAGCTCTCGAGGACGCAGTAACTCTGGCATCAAGCTTGCAGTTAGCATCTCATGGGGGGTCCAGTGGTGCACCTCTTGGAGCCAAAGTTTACAATCTTTTACGATACCAGCGTGTCAGCTGCACGCAAAAGATGGCGTTTGTAAACTCACAGCTCCTGAATGCCACCAGTGATTGGGATGCTATAATGGAGGATCCGAAGACGGTGCGCCTGCGTTTTCCTAAGTGGGTGTTCAAACATGACCCTGAAGCCTATGTGTATGAGAAATATGGGCAGGTTTTTGCGCATCTAGTCACTGGTGCTAAGTTTGAGAATACCAACTTCCCCCCAGGACATAAGTTTGTACCCTGGACCATTGAAGATGTCTATAAAGACATTGGAGAAGGAAAGAAAATTGAGCAGTTGTTGGATGGAGACTGGTCTTAAGGTTAGCGCAACAGATGTTTGTTCCACCAATATTACCACCCGTGATTTGATTCCTTATTATAAGATAGAAACAAGAGTCTTCAACATTTTGTTGTATTTTCAATATTATTATAACAATATAAGCATGTTAAAGTCTCGGTGTCCCCTTATATGATCTGGATCTGCCTTTTTTTTTAGCGCCGGCCACACCCAAAACTAGTATCTATATTCATGTCATGAAATGGTCAGAGAAGCTGCTACTAACTCAGGCAATAGCCATGACACATACTATTCGCAAGCAGCGCGGAGATAACAACTGCATTGTTATCTGATGTTGTCTGGAGCGGGCAGATAATGAGAGGCGCAGCAACAATGTTAATAAGATCTATACCTTGACGCAGCTCATCATCCGGAATTCTAGAAACGAGGCATGAAAGAGACATTGATCATGGCAAGAACAATATCAAGGGGCAGGCGGATGTTGAATGAAGAACGAGGGCATACATGCCGTCCGACATTAATTGAGCAAATTTACTTGTGTGAATAAGCATGTATTTCTATTGCTCTGCACTCAAGGATTATCCACACGATCCAGGTTGAGGCGCATGTACCAGGCGATAAGCTATCCTCAAGCTGACTAGCAGTAAATCGCATTATTCCGAGAAATTGCGAACGGCTCCCAATGTACCGAGACAAGGCTGATATTCAACCAATCCTAGGCGACACGAATCCAACACCTAAGTTGACAGCTGTCCAATCTTGCGCCATTCAGGGATCCTTGGCATGCTTATATCTTGGGGGTACTCTGTCTGCCGGTGATGACGGGGTTTCTCTAGCACGGGGACTTGCAAATTAGGGTCAGAAATAGATCCCGGCTCTTGAGGTTATCTCTAACCAACTTGAGGGGACGTAATCTTTTCCCTACACTGGTCTTTCCGTGCTGAGCGCCGTAATGGATGAATTGACGGAACTCGAAGCGCGGAGCGACGAACTCGCTGCTGCGATCAAGAGCCATATCGAGCGTCGTCGTCGCCACGCCCAATCTTCCGGCCATAATTCGGACGCGGAAAAGGAGCCCAGCAAAGCCAAAACGGGCATTTATGCCAGTATGGCGAAAATGAAAGCACTACTTGATGGGCCGGTCGACTTGCTGCAGGATCTTGCTCGCCAGGTTTGCAATTTGTTCTCTTCTCTACATTCATTCCCCTGCCTCTGACGACGGTGAACTCTAGGTCGAGATCGTGGCCTGCCTTACGTGGCTTGCGGAATTCCAGATCCTGGCGTGTATCCCACCGGATGAGAGCATGGCCATCAAGGACCTCGCGGACCTCGCAGGGGTTCCAGAAATTCAGCTAGGTCGCGTCATTCGCCTCATGGCGACATCGGGGTTTCTCCAGGAGCCCATGACAAACTATGTGTCTCACACCCCTTTGTCGGCTCAGTTCGTCACCAACCAGTCCTGGCTCGACGCCGCGGTTTTCATGGCCGAGGTGGCCGCCCCGACGGCATTACAGATGCCGACGGCGACGCAGCGTTTTGGAAGCTCACAGACCCCGACAGAGACAGCGTATTGCCTGGCACTACGTACGATCCAGCCGTTCGGGGTCGCGGTCCAGGAGCGGCCGAAGCTGGGCCGCCAATGGTCGGCGTATCTGCGCCACGCGGTGGGCTTGCAACAGGAGAAGGAATTCGTGGAGATGCTCTCGCAACTGAAATGGTTTAACCTTGGTAACGCGTTCATCGTCGAGGTGAGAGCGGTGTATAGCAACTCGCACCTGTGGATTTAATTGAACTAACCCAACCCTAACGTCGGATAATAGGTTGGTGCACAGTCGACTTCCATGGCGCAGCATCTCGCCCAGAAATTCCCAAACCTTCGCCTGATCGTGCAGATCAACCAGACGCGATCATCCTCGTCGCTACATAATCTCGAGTATTTGCGACTGGTTGAGATGATGGAGGTCGTGGAATCGGATTCCAGCTCCAGCTCTGGCCCTCGACCTAGCTCGGTCGGCAGTCGAATCACCGTCACATACCGCGCGGCGGACACGCCTCAGCCGGTGATAGATGCGGCTGTTTACATTCTTCATCTGAGCTCTCCTGCGGGGGCACAAGGGATCGACCGGATAGGTATGGTCAGGGCTGAGCTGCAAGATTATCTGGGCATCCTCCGCTCCAGCGGTGGTATCTTGCTCATCCCCACGGGAAATCTGCTTCCTGAGCCTGGGAGCCTCGCCGATCCTATATTGGAGGCTGTGGCGCGGGCGCACGACCTCAGTATGCTCCAGCTGGCGAACGAGGGTGAGATGGAAATGACGGAGTTGATAAGTGTAATACAGACAATACGGGATGGTCTTGGGAGGCTTGTTATCACGAACCAGCTGCGTTCGCCTAATAGCTTGATTGTAGGTCTGACTGTTAAGCATGAAGCTTATTGTAATTAGTTAATGGAAACCTCCGCAGTCATCTACATATACTCGGTGGAGTGCCACGGTAGTTGGCTATCAATTGTTATACCTAGTAGCCTCCACCACGATCTGTACATCGATAGACCACTTAACAGTCCTTAAAGCCGTCGACGACCTCCCCATCTCTTACAAACTCCTCAACCCACCCTATGGTCATTCTAGAATATGTTGGGTCAACGAGATGCTCATGTCCAGTGGGAGGCACATCAAGTACTTACATACTCCTCTTGGTATCAGCAAACTTCTCGTGGTCACCAACAAGATGCTCTTTGTACCACGGATCCTGTTTCATCCGTTTATAGTCTTCAATGTCCTTGAACACCGCCTGACTGAAGCAGTCAAAGTCAGCAACATTGGCCATCTGTGGGTCGAATAGCTGCGGCATCAAGGCCCGGGTTGAGCTCGAGTTGTGAATCTGAACATATCATCTTAATCGACTGGGCAACACCAGCAAAATATCATTCGCAGCTTCTTAGGAACTTACCTGAGTCCATCTTTTCACCCCGTATTTGACCATTAGGCCTTTGGTCATCGGCGCCGAGATAGTCACCATGTGGTTGCGGTAGTCTTCCTCACTCATGCCGGGCTTGCGATACCCGCAGATAGTCAGACAGAGATACTTGCCCTCTGTTGCGCCAGACGCCTGCTCCGGGATTTCGGGTTCAGTGAATGACATGGTTAATTCCTCAGGTTCAAGGGTAACAAAAAGTGAGACGAGGGATGGATCCTGGAAAAAAAGCGTGGAAGAAAAGAGGAGGAACTCCGGCATGATTCTCTGATTCCTCCCGAGATATGCAAGCAATCGTGCCACTCTTTGGACCGAGACTTCGACGGAGTCCGAAGCCCATAAGGCTATAACTCATTGCACACGGCTGCTGCTGCTCGATTGTACGACATCTAAATCAATTCATCGGAAACCATGGCGCCGCACCAGATTGGCGTGCAGGCGACTGCTGTAATCACCGGCTCCGCACTATCAGGCAAGCAGCTACGATTCTAGCCTTAAAACAAAATGCCTACTAACTTATTCCATTGATTCAAGCAGGCGCCATGCTGTGCCTGTCAGCCATCGTAGTGCCCGTCTTCCTCGACACTGACAACACCTCCAGCCACCTCGTCCGCCAATGGGCCCGGACCTACCATTACGGCCACATCATCCTCCCGGCTGTATGCATCGCCACCTGCGGACTTTACGTTTATATCGCCTTGAACAAACGCAACACGAGCAGGAAGCATTGGCACACCTACACCGCAGCGGGCGTGGCCACATTCGCCATGGTGCCCTTTACCTGGGTGCTCATGACGCCCACGAACAACACGTTGTTTGGGCTGGAGAAGGCGTCGTCCGAGACGGCGGAGGACTTGGAGGCCGTGCGGCAGCTTGTGGGGAGATGGTCCTGGCTGCATGTTACTCGGTCGTTGTTCCCTCTTGTCGGGGCGATCCTTGGGTTCCGGGGTTTATTGCAGGACCTGGGGGTGTAGACTGGACATCAATGAATGACCCGATGATGTTCCTTGTCTTCGGGGTAATCCCATCGGACATCGGGCTAATCTGTCTTGGCTGCATACGTAGCTCAACTCAACATGCAAGTAATTACATAGTAGTTCCGTACGTCGTCTTTCTCGGTCTAAACTTCCTCAAGCGCAAACCACTTCTTCACTCCTCCCCTCACCTCAAACGCCACAATGCCATCCTCGGCCAGTTTCCGTAGAACCTCGCCCATGAATGGTTCCAGCGCCAACTCCCTAAGCCCCGCCTCCACTCGCTCCCCGTAGATGCTTGCCACGAGCTGCTGGACCGTGACGCTGCCCTTGCTTCGTCCCTGGCCGGCGTCTCTCGCGTCCCGCTTGGTCTGCACCAGCGCCTTCAAGACCTGTCGCTCGCGTCGCAGCTTCTGCGCCAGCTCGCTGGCGATCTTGGCCCGCAGGTCGGCAATCACAATGCCGTGTGCCGGGTAACCCCGTACACAGCCCTGGGCCTGCATCTTGCGCAGCGTGTCCATCCATGTGCTCAGGTGCTCCACGGCGGAGGTTCCATGGCCGAGGATGTTGTCGCCCGTGAACATGGCATACTCCTCCTCGAGGATGAAGCACATGTGGTCATCAGAGTGACCTGGTGTGTGCACTGCACGCACAGTGGCGCCCTCAACACAGAAGATCTGGCCGTCGGCTATGGGCTGCTGCGTGGTGCTTGGTGTGTGCTTGTAGATCGATGAGGCGAGATCCGGGTACATGCGGATGAGGTCTGGAACCCCGCCAGTGTGGTCACCGTGCCAGTGGGTGAGAAGGACGTGGGAGAGGGAAATTCCGCTGGCTGAGAGAGTGTGGGAGATTAGATCAGCCCAATCTGGTATGCCCTGGCCGGTGTCGATGAGGAGGCGTTCAGGACCCGTCCCGACGATGAATGTATTTGTTCCTTGCAGAGTGAACTGTTCGAGTAGATTAGCCCGGGTTCGTCCTAGCTAGAGTCTGAAGGGGAAGAGAGCTTGCCTTTCCTGGATTCTGACCGAGGATTCGAGTGACTCGCGGGCTAAGCTCCTCCACATCGAGCAGTGTGGGCAGACATCTCTGTTGGCTTTCCAGGTAATCTTCGAAAGCGCATATGTTGAGAGCCTTGTTGATCTGGCGGTATCCTCCTTCCCCGGGCGCCATGATGAGAGTTGCTGCAGTGTTGGATGGGTGTATGGTTAGTGAGACAGGGAGACTAGGTATGCACGATTTGAAGTATATCACATTCGCGCCGAGGTGATCTTCGGATCGATTTCGTGGTCGGGCATCGGACGAAAAGCCTTAGTCTTGTCATGCTCACGCTATAGGTCACATACGCGGTGCAAATATTATTCGTGCACAGGCGAGAATCAGTGCCAGTGACCGGCAGCAGGTTCTCTCCACTTCTGCATTCCGCCATGTTACTTTGTGGAACAGGCAACCATGAATCTCCCCCGAACCTAGAAACGTGCCGCCCTCAAGGGCTATAGGGCTGTCCATTAGAAATAGAGGATGCGCTGCCTGGACTCGCCGCAGGGGACGAGCTGCTAATGTACTCGCAATACAACGGCCTTCTCGGGGGCTTTCCGATTATCCCAGGCCACAAGATCATCAGCAAGGCCGCCGCCATTGGTAGTGGCGTCGAGCATTGGACGGTTGGAGACCGGTCCTCTCCGATTCCCTGCGCCGGCCTCGCCGTGTTCAACTCCATTCGTAACCAGCACGTCAAGGCCGGCGAGACCGTAGCTATTTGATGGGCGGTGTGCCAATACGATCGTTGTATCCAGACTCAATGTTGAATGGCAAGGTTCGCTTTAGGGCTGTTATCACTGTAGGCTAGACTAGAACAACTACTTGGCGAGGAGGAGACTCTCTTTGTGTATAACTACAAGTCTTCAACGTTAATTAAGGACCTCCGTAGCAAATTGTATTCCCATAAGATCCGTATCTGCCAACAGACCAACTTTCAACAGCTATACTACTTCAAGCCCGGCACCTTCATCCAGGCCAGATCAAACCCAGACCCCCAAACCCACTTATCACTATTGTCTACACCATCCTTGGTAGTATCATACCCCATCTGCGCAATCCTCAACCACAGCTCGCCCTTGACGGGAAACGAATCCGCCCCTTCGCCCTCTTCAAACGGCCTCGACGCCTCCTCCCCATTTTTCAATGCCCGCACAAACTTGGCAATGTGTCCATCGTCATGCACCTCGTTAACAGCCCTGTACAGCTCCCGCCAGTCCATCCCCTTACTCGCTGTCGGCTCGTACCCCGCGATATCCTGTAGACGCAGCTCCGCCGCCCCATTCGCCGCGTACCACGCCAGGTCCAGCCGCGCCTTCCACTCCACCAGTCGCGCGCGGTCCTCAAGAGAAATCCACGCCTGGCGGATCAACACACTGAGGAAAATCGAACACGTCACGTCGTGCATGATGAAGAAGTCCACCTTGCGCACCTTGCCGGGTCTCTGGGCCGCGCCCGCGCTGTACGCAGCGCAGTTGATCATCTCCGCCGTGCGGCGCTCGAGTTCCTGTTCCCCCGCTGGCGCAATCTGGAATTGTGCCGCGATGGCCACGATCTCGTCCATGGCGCGGGCCAGCGGGCCGTCGCGCAGCCGGAACGGCCCGTCCTGCATGCGGCCCGCCGTGCGGGTCTTGTCATTGGCGCGGACCTGCTCGTAGAGCTCGACGAGCGGTTTCGCAGGCACAGACCCGGACTGCACGAGCTGCTCGGCCCGGTGGAAGAAGGTGTCGATGTTGCCGGGGTCGTGGGAGGCCGCATGGGCGAGGCCCTCGGCGATGATGCTGGGCTGCTCGAACTCGATGCCGAAGCCGAGGTGGATGATCGGGTGCAGGAGGCCCTCGTACAGCTGGGCGAACATGGCTTCGGCGAGGGGTGTGCGGCTGAAGCAGTATTCCTGCAGGACGGCCTGCCAGCCCTTGACGTCGATTTCGGTCTGGAAGAAGTGCAGGAAGTTGGTGTATTGGGCCAGATCGAGCATTCGGGCGCGGAACTGCTCCGGGTCGCGGAGGGACTGGACGACGGCCGGGTCCAGGGGGGGCAGGGGACGTTGGTAGCCGTACCCATCATCGTAGGCCCGCTGCAGCTGCTTGGGGCCGCCGCCCATGGCGAGGACCGTCAGCACCGAGTGGGCGATGTGATTGTGGCCTCCGACATCGCGGAAATACATGTGGTATTTGTCGTGGTTCTGCTGCAGGAGCTCGTTCGCGGTCTCGATCACACCGGCAGGACTGGCGCCGTCAATGCGAGCAAACCCTAGGTGCTCGGGGGACAATTTCACTTGCGAGGCTTGTGCGACTGTCATTTTCGCTGCTTCTTTGGAGTGGTATACCGGATAACAGGATCAAAAGAGTTGGATGGCTGCCATGTTTGCTGAAGGTCGATGATGGTGGCAGTCATGTTTTTCTTATAGAAAGCTCAAAGCACGCACTCGGGCTATAAGTCTTATGGACATCAGACCATGCCAGGCCGCCTCCACTTGCTCGATTGGAGGACGAGACACAGACCCGAGATGCAGATTAGCCAAATACCCCGATGCACGTCACGCTGTGTAAGCCTGGGATTCGTCGGCCTGTAAGCCCTAAGCCCCCCGTCCATTCCGAAGTGAGACAGACAGAGACACTTGAGTTGCAGAATGCACTTAGGGGGGGGAGTTAGGAGACCACACAAGCAGAGGTGCAGCAATTTGTAATTGCAGCTGTGGCTCCATCAATCAGATAGCCCTTAATTTGCATGCTTGTTCGACTTGAAAGGTCGGTCAAGTGATGAATGACTATATACACCGTCTATTGAGCTCCATCTTTAATTATGCTCCACCTAGCACAAATAGTCCTCTAAACACCTCGACAAATGTACGGTCCAAAATCATCATGTCCCCCTCCTTTCCGGGGGAGGGGGAGAGGCAAATCAAAAATGAATGAGAAAAAAGAAAAGGAACACCTTCTCATTAATTTTGTCGCAATCGGTTGATGATATCCGCAGACAACGAACTAAGGCTTTTGCGCAAGTCGCTCTCCATCTGAGCCAACGTACTAGAGGAAAAGGACGTTGCTACCGTCCTCTCATTCTCTTCTGCTCCCCTGTGGTGGCCCAAACATTCTTGATCCCAGCCTCGACCATTCCCTCCCTTGGGGCCTTTGAGTTTTGGTGATAGTTGATTCACCAATCGTTGCACGCGGTGCAGTTTGCTGAGGACAAGCTGCGCTGCTACGCGACCATTAGCGCCGTCTCTATTATATGTACGTCCCGGCGCCCTCGTATAATGATCTGTGCTGCTGCTCGAGATAGTGTTGCTCGCTGACCTCAGTGCCGCGTCAGGCTCCACGCTGCCCGCTTTTGAGCCGGAACTTTGTATTCCTGCCACGGTCGCGTATCGCTCCAGAATTTTGAGCACGATCATGGAGATGATGGCAAGTAGGAAGGCATTCTCACTGCACGAAGGGCATGAAAGTATGCTGGTTACGGTCTCGATGTGGTTTTTGTTCTCGGACAGTACGCTCTCAGTAACGCCCAGATCGTTAACGTTCGAGGACGAGAGGGTTAGATCTATGCCGGTGAATTTGGAGACGAGCGAACATTGAGCTGGAGAAAGCGTTTTTAAGAGATTAAGTGCTTGCGTTACGCAGTTATACAGCGAGTCGGTGGTGGTGGTAATGGTGGTGGCTGCACGCACCGCACTCGACCTTGCAGTGGACGGTGTTTGAACGCTACTAGAGGCAAGCAAGGGTGCCCTCGGTGATCCCGTAAACGATGCACTGACAAGCTCATTAATGTCCGACGTGCCACGGTTAAGATTGATGCTCTCGTCCGGAATGAGGAGCGAACAAATGTCATTCGGTGGTCGGGTGGCGCCGTCATCGTCCACGAGAGGATGCTCAAAATCCAAGGGGTCCGCAATAACGAAATCCATATCGTTGATGTCCGGATCAAAATCTGGCAAATGTGCGAACGGACTCGAGTCCCCAGTCACAGAAAAGAGGTTTGGCGAGCGCGTTCCAAGCGCAGTATCTGGTATAGGAGAAATCGAAACCATGAAGTCTGGAGGTGTATCGAGGAAACTGACGGTCTCCGGTAAACTGACGAGGGGAGCTGCGGCAGCCCGGGGAGAACGTCGTGCAGTCTCGATCATGTCTCCATCTCCATCTCGCAAGCGGTCGATCTGCGATTCCTGGTTGGTGTTAGGCTTATAGCTGGTACAGCTATTCGGATGACCGGCGGTGCTGTTCTCGCGCCTCCGCCCGGGGCGCTTTGCAAAGAAGTATTGGCACTTGATGCCCCGGGTCTCACACTTGGAGCATGACGGCTTCTCCTTGGGGCATTTGATCTTGGATGTGGCACACGCATGGCAGCTATCTCGCAGCTTGGTGCAACCGAAGGCACTGCGGCGGGGGGCCGTCATGACGGGGGAGGGTGGCGTGGTCCAGTCCAGCACCTGGTCGCTAGGATGTACGACTGGCATTGTTGCTGTGTGTCTACTATGGATTCATGGGGGTTACCCTGGTAGACGATGGTCAAGGATCAAGCTTTGGAAACATCAAGTGGGCCGCTGCCCATGTAAATGTGGGCGGCGCTTGCCCGTGTGCGGGACTATTACTCTTGACTCAGCAACTTAAATTCAGGCAGGTTAAAGTTAGTTAGCTAGGACTGCGTGGACTGTGTGGACTGTGGGAGTTGCGAGTCGTAGTATGTAGGTAATACCCAGTAACGCCTCGTCATGTCTAGTGATTAGTACGATAACTATTTCTTGTATGCATGAGTATATGCAGTCTCATCCTTCGCCGGCCCGTCTCCCGGTTACAATTTAGGGCTCTGAAAATAAGCACGGGGGTGACTTCACAGTTTCAGTGTCTCTCAGCCTCAGCCAATTGTTGACCTTGCGATTGATGGCGCATATCGCGGGTATCGCAGAGCTTTCTTCGACAGCGTTAATCATGGCTAGGCTAGCTGAAGTACGTGCGAGCTATATGGATATTTCCGAGAAGAGAAGAAGTCATACATTATCATGTCTTTGGGGGGAGCTGCCATCTCGACATACTCCACTTCTCCACTGCCTCTCTAGGTCAAACGGGGCAGGGACATGCAGCTGCAACTTTCAAGATTGTCAGATATGCCAAGTTGGTGATCACTAATGGCCAATCAGCTGGTTCCGGTATTCATAGTTAGATCTCTTATTACCCTCGGCTTGAGTCATTATATAGATTCCTGTGCGTGTGCTCTTGATAGCAAGTATCTCTCGGCCACCCCCTCTCAACAGCAGCTGCATTATCTCACATTGACGAAGCTGGATTTTGACGGTCTCGTTCACAGCCCGGTTCGACCTTTTGAGCATGAAATGTACTAAAGTCTCACCACCCCGGTTCGACCCCTGCTCAATTCTTTACCCCACCGATAGTACCCACCCAAGTGCATCGGGGGTTTTTCCATTCGACACCGTCATCTCCATTCTCGGACACCGAGTTACTACCGAGGGTTCTATATCGGCAATGCGCCTGTCGCGGACGCACCTTTCATGTCCATCACGCGGCTGGGAGCCGGGATATTGTCGTGATCTTCCTAAGAATCCCACAGCATGCATCCCCAAGTATAAGCCCTTATCTAGGATTTACTCACAGAAAGCCTGGTGCTCGTTACCTAGCAATTGTTGGCACGGGACGTATAAGCACGCCCACTGGAGGGTCGAATTCCACGCTCTAGATTCTCCGGTGGCGTTTCGTGGATCAGCGGCCTGATAACATCGCGGAATAGTCAATTACAATCCATTCTCCTAAATTTGGAGTAAGCCTTGCCTCGCGCATGCAATTTTCGGGCGGTTTCCGAGGTGTTCGCTCTCCTTTGGCTCCCAATAGCGTCAATGCGTCTCAGCTGCCCCTCACTTTCAGGGAATACGATCCCCAGGATGCAACACCGGATGTGCATATACCGCATATACCTACCTAGGTAGTTACATGTACTCCGATCCAAGATATTAATGCAGGGCGGAAGACCGGTGCGGTTTTGTGGTCCGCTAGTGAGAATGAAGAGGCATTACCATACTGCCTAGTGCTTACTCCGTAAATAATAATCTGCGAGACGAAAGGATCTACCTGACTAGCGTGGAGATCCCGTGTTGGTTTTCGGCGCGGGCCGCCGGCTGACGTTTGGCGTCCTTTTGGCGTCCTTTTGGCGTCCTTTTGGCTTCCTCTTGGCTCACTTAGGGCTGTTAGGGATGGTCATAATCAGGATGGATCAGCATTCACCACTTCAACGCCAATAATCCAATTGAAATGTCGAGTATACTGCCCCATTCCTAGTTATCTTTGTGTTCTGACCACAGACCTCGTCGGGAAGGTCCGAAAGGATCATCTTGGAAGGATTCCATCACATCAACAGCGGCAATAACCGACGAGTCTGGATCACAATGCGTCGGGCTGTCATGGCAGCACAATTCCTGGGCTTGCATCAGCCCGGCCAGTATCGGCTCAAACTATCCACGCTCACGGTCGTCATATGAGGTTGTATTGTTGCTATGGGGCGTGTCCTGTCCCTGCTCCTCGTCCTACCTACGAGTACCATGAGCTCTACAGTCTTGGAAGCAACCACGACCTCTTCTGGAGAAGACCGTAATCTTCATACATTCACCATGCAAGTCACAGCCAAGATTCTCGAACGAAACCAAAATCCGCGTCGCACAGAAATCCCGCGACATGACCCGAGGGATCGATCGCGAACTCATCGAGATGGCAGAATAATTATCCTCCACCTTCTGGCTACCGTTATCCTTCGCCTGTCTCGCGGTGGCCTCCGTGGAAGCATTCTGGGAGGCTGCACTCGCCACGGACCATATGTGCTACTACAATCTGGTCAATCAGCTGCAGCTACCGTTTCTTCTATGCGCCCGCTCTGACCACCAGGGGGTTTACTCCCGAATGGCCTGAATATTGCTAGTAGTGGATACTGACTCCTAAACGGTGCCGGACAAATGAAGGCGTAGTAGAATGAATCCTGCTGGAATTGCGCTGAATCGCCCGAGGCTCGCGCCAAACATCTTTATAGTTATGCTAGGCTCCCTTATACCTGTGCTCGAATATTGCCGTCTTTGTACGTATCTCAACTCTCAGGCCAAAAGACCGAACATACTTCCTGGATGCCGCCACGGCAACCATCGGGCTCTCTCCGGATTTAGTCCGGGCTGTTGGGTACCTTCATCGACCCTCTGCGGTGTCAATGCACTCACCAACTCTGAGATGATCTCTTTCATACACCATAAGCGGAGGTTCGGGGAATTAGTACCGTGTCAACGATCGGGATTTCGAGCCCTTCTCGTATTCCTGAGCAGATATGAGGATGAGACCGGACGTTCATCTCGGCCGTGAAATTGATTAGGTCCGAGAAGGGCATACGCACCTATTGGCAGGTTTGCTAGGATGAGATAGAGGTTAGGAAAGAAATTCGTGCACATATAAATCCTCAAGTACAGGCATCTTCATGACTACTAGTACTACTCCCACCGCCCACTATTAATACTAACGCAGGTCCATAATTTCATCCACCGATATAGACAAAAAGGATCGTGACAATATTTTATCAAGGCCGAGAGAAATAACACGGATAATGTCGGGAGCAAAATGCTGAGGCACAGTAACTTACAATGATTTATAATACGGACAATACAAGGTCAAGGAGGGCCAAGTAGAGACAGTGTTGCTGGCGAAGGGATATCAGTAGACAGCGTGCTGAGGGAGTCCCTCCTCTGCTCTCCTAGGAGGTCAGCAAGCCAACTCAGGCCGACTCTCGGATAGTAATCGATGCTCGGGATGAACCACGGGCATTTCGAGGCGGGTGAATCGGAGAGCGACGACAAGTGAGGGCTGAGTGGCGTAGTTGACCCCGAAGTAATCACTCGTACCTAGACACGGCTTATTAGCCCTAACCGGATTGTTACCTTTTCTCCCAAACACGTCCTGTCTTTAGAGGTCTCTCTCATTTGCATCCAGCTGGCCCAGGAAGTGACTCACCCGTGTTGGACACCTTAGCCCTCCTTTTTTTTTGTCTTAATTAATTGCTAGTCATAAAACCTCGTCGTACCCTGATCTGATGGCCATCTATACCCCCACCACCAATTCAGATTCCGACAGGGACTCTCGCAGGATGAGGCTCGTCTATTTCAGTAACGAGTTCCCAAGGGATGACCTGCTAGATGTATTCCGTCGCCTACACAACCACAGCAAATCCCATGATCAGCAGACTTTGGCCGAATTTATATCCAGGGCAACTTGGGCTATCAAGGATGAAGTTCGGCAGCTATCGACGGAACTGAAGGAGCCGATCCCACCGTTTGATACCCTCTTCAGCTGGGTAGAAGACACAGACCTTCGGGAAGGCTTGATCTGCGGCGCCGTGGATGGTGTGCTACTAGTTGTCGTTCAACTGGCGACTTACATTGGGTTAGTAGTCTGGATCAATTATACAGCTTGACATGTCTGTTTCATTGCTAACTAGTAGCCTCTGCTATCAGACATGCAGAGAAGCATCCGGAAGAGCTGCTGACTGATTTTTCAAACACGAGTCTCGCTGGTCTCGGTATTGGCCTTCTGGCATCGACTGCTGTCTCGTTGTCCTCGACGTTGGCCGACTTACCTCGCGCTGGGGCAGACGCCGTCCGCCTAGCCTTCCGCCTGGGCATCCATGTCCAGCGTGTCTCTGCAAACCTGGAAGCCCGTGAGCTGTCAGAGCGTCCAGACACATGGGCATATGTTGTTCATAATGTCGACCCGGATGCCGCGCAAAAGGAGCTCGACACGATCCACTCTCGACAGGAGATTCCCGACACCGGCAAGATCTTCGTAAGCGCCGTCAGCCGGACTTCGGTCACCGTGAGCGGTCCACCAGCCAGGTTGAAGGCGCTGTTCAACACGTCAGATTTCTTCCGCGACTCCAAGTTCATTCCGCTGCCAGTCTATGGCGGCCTCTGCCATGCATCGCATGTCTACAGCCTACGGGATACGCGGAGCATCGTCCATCGCAGCTCCTTGAGCACAGTCAGCACAAAGGCTTGGCCAGCGACACCAGTCTACTCTACCAGCACTGGTCTATACTACCAAGCCAAGAATGCCACCGAGCTGTTCGAAGCTGTAGTCTCGGAGCTTCTCACCCAGGCCATTTACTGGGACCGTGTCATATCCGGCGCGGTCCAGAACGTCGAAACCACAGGTGCCTCGGAACTGGTGCTGTATAGCTTTGGCAACTCAATTCCTCTCAACGACCTAACCACGGCGTTGCAAAGTAGTATCACACACCCTGAAGTCTCCATCAACAACCTCATGACATGGGTCACCCAGGTTGCGCCAGCAGATACAACGCCACGCAGCCCTGCGCAGTCCAAGCTCGCCATCGTCGGCATGTCGTGCAGACTTCCTGGGGGTGCAACAAACACCGAGAAGTTCTGGGAAATCCTAGAGAAGGGGCTGGACGTCTCGCGGCAAATCCCAGCAGACCGGTTCGATGTGGAGACACACTACGACCCAACCGGCAAGGATCTCAACAAGACGATGACCCAGTATGGCTGCTTTATTGATGAGCCTGGCTTGTTCGACGCGCCTTTTTTCAACATGTCCCCCCGTGAATCTCAAGTTGTCGATCCACAGATGCGTTTGGCTCTTGTCACAGCATACGAGGCGCTGGAGCGTGCTGGGTATGTCGGGAACCGGACTGCAGCCACACAGTTGCAGCGCATCGGTACATTCTACGGACAAGCCGCGGACGACTACCGTGAGGTGAATCAGGGCCAAGAGGTTAGCACCTACTATATTCCAGGTGGTTGTCGAGCCTTTGGCCCTGGCCGTATCAACTACTTCTTCAAGTTTGCTGGCCCCAGCTACAGCATTGACACTGCATGCTCTTCCGGCCTTGCAGCGATCGAGGTAATACATGCACTAATCCCTTTCATGATATATACGTAGGAGAGAAAATAACTAATGAATTATCTTTAGGTCGCCTGCCAGGCGCTTTGGAACGGCACCGTGGATACCGCCGTCACAGGAGGCGTCAATGTGTTGACCAACCCCGATGGCTTCACTGGACTCTGCAACGGCCACTTCCTCACCAAGGGACACAACGCGTGTAAGACATGGGATGCCACTGCCGATGGGTACTGCCGTGCGGACGGCATTGGAAGTCTTGTTATCAAGCGACTTGAAGATGCTGAAGCGGACAATGATAACATCTTGGGCATCATTCTTGGTGCCGGCACAAACCATTCTGCAGAGGCAGTCTCCATCACTCACCCACATGCTGGCCACCAAGCCTATCTATCCCGTCAGGTTCTTCGACAGGCCGGCATCAACCCCTTGGATGTATCATATATCGAGCTCCACGGCACCGGCACCCAAGCTGGTGACTATGAGGAGATGCAGGGCATTTTGGATGTGTATGCTCCACTTGTCCGGCATCGCAGCAAGGACCAGCCCTTGCATATTGGTGCAGTTAAGGCAAACATTGGCCATGGTGAGTCCGTTGCAGGGACCACAGCACTAATCAAGGTGCTTCTGATGCTCCAAAAGAGCGCCATCCCGCCACATGTTGGCATCAAAACAGAGATCAACCCCCAGTTCCCTCGGGACTTTGATAAGCGCAATCTCCACATTCCAATGAAGATGACATCTTGGCCCCAGGTGCCTGGAAAGAAGCGCCTGGTAGTAGTCAACAATTTCGGCGCTGCGGGAGGCAACACCACCATGGTCCTGGAGGAGGCACCGGTTCGTGATATCACTGAGACAGACCCACGCCAGACTCATATCATCACCATCTCAGCCAAGGTCAAGGCTTCTTTGGCAGGGAACATTGAGCGCTTGATTGCCCATCTTGATGCCCATCCTGATATTAACCTGGCCGATCTTTCGTACACAACAACTGCCCGCCGCTATCATCACACGCATCGTATCGCGATTGCCACCTCCAACGCCGCCCATCTGAAGAAACAGCTGAGTGTCAGCTTGGAGAAGGTAGATTCAATCAAGCCTATTAGAAAGTCTGGGCCCCCACCAATTGCATTCAGCTTCACCGGTCAAGGCGCCTCGTACAAGTCAATGAGTCTGGAGTTATACCGCGATGTGCCTACCTTCCGAGAATGTATTCAGCACCTTGACTCACTCGCTCAAGGCCAGGGCTTCCCATCCTTCATTCTAGCCCTTGACGGATCGTACCCCAAGGATCATTCTCACTCTGCCGTCATTACTCAACTTGCCCTGGTCTGTATTGAGATTGCGCTGGCCAAATACTGGGCTTCTCTGGGAGTCAAGCCAGATGCCATCATCGGCCATAGCCTCGGTGAGTATGCAGCAATGCACATTGCTGGTGTTGTCACTGCTAGTGATACAATATTTATGGTTGGACGCCGGGCCCAGATGCTTGAGGAGAGGTGTAAAAGTGGCAGCCATAACATGATGGCTGTTCGGGCTGCTCTTGAACAGATTGCTGGGAGTGTGGAGGGCAAGCCGTATACAGTTGCTTGTATCAATGGCCCATCAGATACAGTGCTCAGCGGGACCAAGGAGCAGATGGATGACATTGCAGTCTCCCTTCAGAGAGCTGGCTACCAGTGTATCCGACTGGATGTTGCATTTGCTTTCCACTCAGACCAGATGGACCCTATTTTGGATGACTTTGAGGACATTACAGGAACAGGCGTCATCTTCCAGGAGCCCAAAATTCCTATGATCTCTCCCCTGCTTGGCAAAGTCATTTTTGATGGCAAGACACTGAATGCGAACTATGTGCGCCGGGCCACCAGAGAGACAGTTGACTTCCTCTCTGCACTAGAAAACGCCCAGAAAGTTTCCACCATTAGTGATGACACTGTGTGGATTGAAATTGGGCCGCATCCGGTCTGTACCAGCTTTATCAAAACAACTATCCCATCCACCGATCTCGCTCTGCCGTCGATCCGCCGTGGGGACGACAACTGGAAGACCATGGCGGAGAGCATGGCTGCTCTGCACCTGGCCGGTGTGGAGGTCGGGTGGAATGAGTTCCATCGCCCGTTCGAGTGCAGGCTCCGCCTCTTGGACCTGCCAACGTATGCTTGGAATGATAAGAACTACTGGCTGCAGTATAGCGGGGATTGGTGTTTGACCAAGGGCAATACATTCTATGACACCAAGGACGCTGCCCAAGCCAAGACGGCGCCAAACGCGCTACCAGCCAGCGAAATTCAGACGACAACGGTGCAGCAGATTATCGAGGAGAGGATCGATGGCTCTGCTGGTACGGTGGTCATGCAGTCGGATCTTATGCAAGCAGACCTTCTGGCTGCCGCCCATGGGCACAGCATGAATAACTGCGCTGTCGTTACATCGGTAAGTCGGCATCTGTTATGAGTCCTTTTTTTTCTCGGACTTACTAGTAGTAATTTGCTGATTTTCTCGTCTATAGTCCATCCACGCCGATATTGCATACACCCTCGGCGGCTATCTGCACCGCAAGCTGAATTCCAAGGCCAAGAAGGATATCAACATGAACATTGCCAATCTCGTCGTCACCAAGGGTCTTGTCGGCCAAAGCAACAAGAGGATCCCCCAGCTATTCCGCGTGACGGCTGCCACGGCCGACGTTGGCTCTGGAGTCGTCGACTTGACCTGGCAGACCGTAGACAACGATGGCCACGCTCATGAGCCCTTCGCCACCGCCAACATTTATTATCAGCACGATGTCTCCGAGTGGCTCTCATCGTGGGCCCCCCTCGCGCACCTCGTCCAGAGCCGGATCGAAGCGCTCGAGCACCTGGCGACACAAGGCAAGGCTAGCCGCTTCTCGCGCAACATGGCATACACCCTCTTCGCCAGCAACTTGGTGACCTACGCGAACAAGTACCGCGGCATGCAATCCGTTGTCCTGCATGACCTTGAAGGATTTGCTGACGTGCAGCTCACCACCCAAGAGAGCGGCGTCTGGACCGTCCCACCGTACTTTATCGACAGCGTCGTGCACCTCGCAGGGTTCATTATGAACTGCTCCGATACCATCGACACAGCCAACAATTACTGCGTCACCCCCGGCTGGAACGCGATGCGCTTCGCGAAGCCCCTGATCCCCGGTGCCTGCTATCGTTCGTATGTCAAGATGATCCCGACAGCCGAGGACCCGACGATCTACTTCGGCGACGTATATATCCTGCAGGAAGACGGGGCCATCGTTGGCGTCGTCAATGGGATCCAATTCCGTCGCTACCCTCGCATTCTCCTCAGCCGGTTTTTCTCGCCGCCGGACAAGATAGCTGCGATGGAGGGCAAGGCGCCCAACCCTCAACCACTACTAAAGAAGCAGCCAGCTACACCAGCACCAGCACCAGCACCAAAGCCTGCGCTCCTTCAACATGTCTCCGGCCTTGGAAGTGACGGTGAGCGTCCCGCCGCTACGCCAAAGGACGTCCCACCCGCTGCCACAGATGCCGCGGCCGCTCCATCCATCGAGGCCGCCGCTGCGTCGGGCAGTATCACCGCGAGGGCCATCATGCTCATTGCCAATGAGGCCGGTCTAGATCTTGCTGATATGGAGGATGGAGCCGGGTTCGCTGACCTAGGCATTGACAGTCTCATGTCGCTGGTCATAGCAGAGAAGTTCCGGACTGAGCTGGATGTCAAGGTCAGCGGGAGTCTGTTCTTGGATTACGAGACGATTGGAGATTTGAAGGAGTGGTTGAATGAGTATTACAGCTAGACTGAAGGAGGGAGGACAGATTTTGCTAGTATTGAAGGTAGACATGATTGATTGATGGAGCTATAGTCTGGGGCTACGCTTTCGAGCTGATTGACACACTACGTCCGTATATTCGTGAATGATGATAGTGGTGATACTAGCAGATATCTAAATTATTTTGTCATTACTTTGCAAGAACCTTTTCAATGGTTTTATGATTTGTTATGTGGTGGTTACTCAGGGTCACTTAATGGACCATGTATGTTGCGACGATGCCCCTGTTCTAGGGCTCATATCAGGATTCAACCTTTTACCGCATTGTCCACAGGGCTACTAGTTCGTAATTCAGACCAGTATACTTTCCATTTTCACCGAGATGATGCACAGAGGCTCATCCGGAGTGGATTCAGTTGCGCCGATGCGCTTTATCCCGCCTGGACGCCTAGACTAACAATATCCCGAACAATACCCCGACGAATGAAGCCGTTTCTCACCCCTATGCGGTCAATATAGCCTATGCACCACAGATTCACAGGACTGGGGTCCTCAGTCGGATTCTCACACTGAGCTTCATGGTGATTCTCACGTATTATTGAACCAGCCATACTGCACAGCTTCCACTGTTGTCTGCCTTGCTTGACTCCACGTTTTATCTCTGCGATGGCCACTGTGGTGGCAACCTCACAACAGCCCGGCATGGACACGTCCAACCGGATCTTCGCCCAGGACGACAAATTCTGGGACAACTATTCGCGCGGCCGACCCCAAGTCCCGGATACCTTCTGGGCCCGCATCTGGGGCTTCCACGAGTCCAAAGGCGGCGTTTTCGACACCGTCCACGACGTCGGCGCGGGCAACGGGCCCTACGCCCAGCGACTACGTTCTCACTTCGCCAATGTCATCGTGTCCGACATCGTGGCCGACAACATTCGCCTCGCGCAGGACCGCCTCCGGGGCCAGGCCGGATTCGCCTTCCGCACCGCCGCGCTGGAGGACGCCGACGATATCCCTGCCGGCAGCGTGGACATGGTCTTTGCGGCGAACGTGATGCATTTCGCCGAGCCGCAGCATGAGGCAATGGCGACGATCGCGCGCCAGCTGCGGTCCGGGGGCACGTTTGTGGCGTCGCTGTTTGGGCCCGCTCGTTTCCGCAATGCGAAAGTGCAGGATCTGTGGGAGCGGCTCAGCCACCAGGGGGGCAGGGAGCTGCTCCGCGTGTCTGAGGATCCGGACCAGGTGGTCAAGGTCATGGCGCGGACGCAGGACCGGTACAATGTCGCGCCGCTTGACCGGGCTCTGTTTGGCGACGAGGTCCGCATCCATGTGAATATGGAGCATGGGGGCATTCAAGGCATGTTGCCCGCGGAATTCGCACACCGGAATCAGGAGCCGGATTACGGCGCAGGCGACCATGAGTCACACGAGGAGATGGAGGGATGGACATTTGAGACGAACCTGCAGGGGGTCACAGAGCATTTTCGGTCCTTTCCGTTCATCTCACGGTTTCCGGACGCTTTGGCGGACTTATTCCAGGAGTTGAACGAGTTGCTGGCTGGCGGGAGGACTGTTGAGGGCTATTTTCCCGTCATGATCATTCTAGCCACTAGGAAATAGACTGTTTATTTTGGTTAAAGTTATAATATGGGGGGTTTATAGTCAGCCGGTAGTAGTCGGTGGGAAAATATGGTACGTTGGTAATAGCCCGAGATATACAGACAGACATATATAGGGTGAATGAGTACTATGTGCTGATGACCTGTGAGCTGCTTGTCACTTCACTCAGATTGATTGACTGTACATCAACATGCCTGCTCCCGCCCATACCCAGAGAGACACTATTGACAAGTTCCTCACAGCATGGAAGGATGGCAACGCCCAAGGGACTATCGACCTCTGGTCCGACGACTTTGAGCAGCAACTGCTGCCTCACTCGCTGCAACAGCCAACTCGACCCAGAAGCCAAGCTGAATTCTTCTATCCTAAGCTAGTGAATGGGTTGGCAAACTGGAAGGTAGGCGCACAATTTCACACATTTGTACAATTCTACAGTCCAAAGGATATCAAAACAAATAACCCATGGCTAGCTGGACATCAAGCATATCGTCCACGACGCGGCCAATGCTACGGCCGCAGTGTATGCAACCTCGTCCGCAGACACGCCGATTCCCGAGGAGAAATGGACCAACGAATATGCCATATTTGTGTGGCTGACCGAGGATGGACTGAAGGTGCAAAGGTTGGAGGAAATGGTGGACTCTGTGTTCTATCAGCACTTCTTCCCCTTGTTGCAGAAGCACCTGGCGGAACAGGGGGTTCTCCAGTAGACACACCTTTCATTACAGACAGATACTACTAGTATGTTCTACTAGGACATAATAGAAATCCAATTGTCCGAACTTTCACGCGACAAATGTGCCGCCGAGTAGCATTGTAATCATCTAATACGCCGAGGGGGGGGGTTAATATAGAAACAACTTGAAACATCAGTTCGCGGTTAAATGACCAACGTCGATTGTCCGGTAACAGTAGCTGAGCTGAGCTGACAAGGAAAACATGCCCTCCCCCGACATTTATGCCGTCTTGGGCTCCACGGGAAATTGTGGAACGGCGCTCATCCAAAACTTCCTCCGGAATCCCAACGCCCACGTCCACGCATACTGTCGCAACCGGGCCAAGCTTCTCCGCCTCCTGCCCAACCTCGATGAAGAAAAAAGAGTCAAAATCTTCCAAGGCAGCATCCAGGACAGTGCCCTTTTGACCTCATGCCTGAGTGACTGTCGGGTGGTGTTCCTGGTTGTCTCCACCAACGACAACATCCCCAACTGTCGTCTCGCCCAAGACACGGCCACGGCGGTGATCCAATCGCTGCACAACCTCAGGCAGCAGACGGCCCCTGGGGACAGCAAACCACAGGAACTACCCAAGCTCGTCCTCCTGTCATCCGCGACGATCGACGACCACTTCTCCCGCCACGTTCCGTACCTCCTCCGACTGGTCCTCCTCCGCTCGGCCTCGCACGTCTACAATGACCTGATTGAAACCGAAAGGATCCTTCGCGCCGAAGGGGACTGGTTAACGACCATCTTCATCAAGCCGGGCGCGCTCTCCGTCGACATCCAGCGGGGACATACGCTGAGCCTGACTCACGAGGAGAGCCCTCTGTCCTACTTGGACCTGGCGGCTGCGATGATTGAGGCCGCGGATGACCCAAACGGGAGCTACGACATGCGAGATGTGAGTGTGGTTAATGCGAACGAGAAGGCCAAGTTCCCGAGGGGCACTCCGATGTGTATCTTCATGGGGCTGCTGCGGCACTTTTTTCCATTTCTGCACCCTTACCTGCCGTTGAACACAGGGCCGTAATAATTTACTTTGTCGTGTGGTGATGAACAGGTTGTGTATCGAGAGGTCGTGGTAGAGATATGGCTACATATTATTAGGGCTAGGGTTATTTATACGTCAATAGTGCATTGCAATGAGTGTGGGAACAACACGCAATGAGTATAGTATTTATTCCATGTTTTCTATGTCAAAATCCATGTCTTGATTCCAATACAAATCATCACGCCGCGCCACCATCCAGAGTAAGGACCTTGCCATTCACCCACTCCCCTTCCTTACTCACCAGAAACCCAACCACGGCAGCGATATCCTCCGGGAACCCATTCCGATGCAATGGCGACGCATACGCCGCCATCCGCTGGCGTTCCTCGGCCGTGTACTTCTCTCCGCCGGGGATATAGTGGTGCGACACCGCGTGGAACATATCCGTCACGGTGCCCCCCGGCGCAACCCCGTTCACCGTGATCTTCTTATCGCCGCAGTCCTTAGAAAGAATTCGCACAAACGAGTCGATCGCCCCCTTGGAGCCCGAGTAGAGCGAGTGCCGGGGGACGCTAAAGTCCCTGGACGTGTTGGACGAGGTGAGCACAATGCGCCCGCCCTCCTGCAGCACGCGATACGCCTCGCGGGCCACGAAGAACTGGCCGCGCGTGTTGAGGCTGAAGACACGGTCGAACTCTTCCTCTGTCACATCCTTGAGATGGCCGAAGCTGACTACGCCGGAGTTGCTGACGGCGATGTCGAGCTGGCCAAAGTGCGCCACGGCAGCGTCGAAGAGCTTGGCCGTCTGCGACACATCGCGGACGTCCGCCTGGATGGCGATCGCGGCCGAGTTGGCCCGCTCGATCTCCGCCACGACCTTTTCGGCGTGCTCGGCTGAGTGGGCGTAGTTGACGACGACTTTGGCGCCCAGGCGACCGAGTTGGATGGCGATTGCTGCACCGATGCCACGGCCTGAGCCGGTGACGAGGGCGACTTTACCATCTAGGCGGCCGGGGATGTAGGGGGTAGTTGTCATGTTGATGTAGATATAGATGGGGTTAACTGGAATGGATAATGTCTCTTTGGAGATGAAAAAGCCAGCCAAGGCGATTTATTATAGATCATATACTATCTAAGATCAAGAATCACGGAATCACGGTGTCTACCATGTCCGATTCCTCCCGAAACGGCAATCTTGTCTCTGGAGGTCAGGCTCGGGACATTAGATATAGGCCGAAGCGTGGATCAAGAGGGAGATAAAAGCCAATCAAGCGGACTTTTCTTTTTTTTTTCTCTCCATTATCCAAGTATTGATACCCTCCGCCATTGCTACATCCGACGCAGTCAGTAAGTAATCATGACCGAAGCCGCTTACCAGCCGCCTGCGTATGAAGGTACCTACGGATTACTTTTCTCTCCCACACGACCTGCCTCTGAAACACTAACTAACTGAATTAATTCCAATTCAGCCGTCACGGGCTGTCAACTCGCACTCTTCGAATGGGCTGAAAGCTACGACAGCAAGGACTGGGACCGCCTTGCCAGGTGCATCGCCCCAACACTGCACGTACGTACTTGCCCTTGCTTGCCCAATTCCCCCAAGATCGTAAGTCACACCACCAGTTACCTGACTGACTATGAGTAGATTAACTACAGCTCCGTGATGGGCCAGGAATGGGAGTCCATGGCCGCCGACGACTTCGTTGCGCTGGCGTCAAGCCCCCGTTTTCTCGGCAACGCACGCATCAAGACGCAACACTTTATCGGAGCCTCGAAATGGGTGCAGACCGGAGAGGACACAGTCACAGGGTATCACCAGATGCGCGTGGCGCATCAGAAGTACGGTGATGATGCACTGACAGAGGTGGTGGTCAAAGGCCATGCGCATGGGAAGGCGACGACTCAGTACCGAAAGGTGGAGGGCGATTGGAAGTTTGCGGGGCTGGAGCCGGATATTCGATGGAAGGAGCATGATGTTGATAGGATCTTTCACGAGTAGCTATCATGATAGATGTTGTCTCCAGTCTGTTGATAGTAGAGTGTCACCGGCAACCCGCAGAACCTGCACTGAACCCGCATTGAATCCACAGCAGGGCGGGTTTAGGTTGATAGAATAATAAAATATGATATTTAATTACCTTATATATTATATAATGGTTGTTTGTAATAACTTGGTTGCATCATTATCCGCAAAACAAAAAGCCAACTCAAATCACCTGATCATCAGGGACCTAGATGAAGCTCAGCTCTTACGTGCAAAGTAAATTACTGGCGGTGCTTTGAGCGCCATGGCTGCCTTTCTGTACTTGGGCTGTTGGCTCCAAAGGCGAGTAGTCAACAGAAGCCGAGAATGTATTTCAATACTGTAGCATCGCTGATTAGTTGCACCTTGGTAGTATGGCTCTTCCATCTTCCATCATAGGTGTCCGTTTTCTAGCATACTACCTAGGTACTCTCGCCATTCAAACACTGAACCACTACCATGGAATCGCAGGCCATATCCAGCGCCAAATCGGCAGTTAGCCTTCAGTCGCCTGACTTTAGTACGCTTGATTTTCCATTACCACAAAAGGGCCTTAGGTCAGTTAGGGATACTTTCAGAATGCTGACGTCTCATGGGGAAGAAGAGAGACATCGAGGAATCCTTAAACAAGCTTGAACTCAATTCCAAACATCAAAATATCTTGCTCGAAGGTAAGTTTTAGGCTTATCTCACTTAGTAGCTCGTTGGTTATCACTTATCACTTGGCAGTGATCAAAGCTAATCTCCAAGTTAATTTCAGATATATTTGTGATACTCGAACAGCTTAGGAGCTATATTGCCAGCGGCGGCGATCCGAGCCCTCTCTCCACAAATCGCTCTCTGTCTATTCTCTGTCACTACGGTTTTAGTAGTCCCGGAACAGATACAAGTCATATTGCCTTACGGTGTCTCTGCAACTTATTGTTACTTTCAGAGCAAACAAGACAGATCTTTGTGGATGAAGGCTATCCTGGGGTGGCCATACAGCTTCTGAAGGTATTCTCTCCAAGAAAAAGAAAAACTTCTCCGAAGCAGCCTCATAATCTCAATTCTCACTTGCTTGCTTTTACCTAGAACAATAACCTTGACGATGAATTTCTTTCAGCAAGACTACTTTTGCTCTGTACCTAGGGAACTAACAATTTCAATATTGATGTCCATATGGCTGCAGACGTTATCTACTCTGTAGGGTTGCCATCTTTGATATTGATTGATCAGTCTCTTGTGTAACATGTTACCACTAATTTGTCCGATATATTAGAAGCTATTGCGACATGCTGAACTCGCTGCTGGCATATCTGCTGATCCTCCGACATCCGTTACCATGAATACTTGCAGTGAGATTCTCAGACTAACCTGCAACATAGCAGCGTCATACTCGAATCAGGCCTCTCAGTTCTCCGTCTGGCTTCCGCCCATCCTACGAATGCTCAATACCTTAGATATCCCGTCACCGCCCTTACAGCCTCCAATATCCTCCCTGATTAACTGCCTCGTTTTCCTCATACCTGAATATACGTGGAACTCTGCACCTACAGTCTTTGATGAAGTTCATGTGAATCAATTGGTACATATACTTAACCTCGCGACTCAGGTATACAGCGATGAAGACCTGGACCAATGCGGCTCACCACTTGTGCAAGTTCTCCTTCTTGTCTCACGGATTGTCCCTACCAGGCTCAAAGCACGTCTTCAAGCTCTTGTTCTTCCAACTGTCAGAGATCGTGAAAGAGTACTTGGTACGGGCGACTCATTATCAGCAAGATTATTGAGGTGTTCTACATCAATAAGCGCGACTCGACTAAGGCTACTCATTCCTTCCCTTCTCTTTGAATTATCTGGTAATGACGAGACGCAATTTGTGTGCAATATTGGATATGGATATGCCTCTGGCTTCCTTCCTCTCCTTAAGATGCAGCAAACTTTAGCTACTCCTGGCAATTCAGAGGATCATACTGGTGATTCTATGGACTGTGCTGGAGCGGCAGAAATGGAAACAGGCCATGAGATACAGAGCGAAAGCAGTGCTACACCCTCGATAGAAAATAAGGTCAATTTTGATCTTAATCCAGTCACTGGGCAAAGGAAGGATATGGAAACAGCACAAGATATTCCAGAGATGACAATTGAAGAGAAGGAGCGTGAGGCAGAAAGGCTCTTTGTTCTTTTTCAAAGGTGACTTGTTCCTCTGTGTCTATATTTCCTTGATAACTGACAGGTAACAGACTGCGAAACACCGGTGTCATTAAAGTTGAGCATCCAGTGAGCCAGGCTATGCGTGAGGGTAGACTAGAGGAATAGGGCCGAGGCTGATTGGAGCCGAGATGTCTAGACACAGACTAATTTGAGAAATATGTACGAACCTGCATCATTTATTATAATTTTATCAGGCTGTGTGTCTAACAAGAATATGAATTGTACAACAGACATTCGATCCTTAGAACTTCTAAACACATTGTTATAGCATGTGAGTGTGTTGCATGTAATCGCCACTGAGGTAATCACTACTGAAGTCTCTACTACAGAAGCAACTCCCTCTGAGATTTCTACTACGGAGACTCTCACAACAAGTGTACCTCCTACTGAGACCATCACTACCGAATTCTTTACTACTAAAACTATTACGACTGAGTACTCTACTACGGAAACAATTACTACTGATTCCTTTACTACGGAGACCATTACGACTCGGCGTCTATAGCACCTGGTGATACTCTGACTGTCACAACAACCACAACAGCTCCTCCACCCCCCCCTGGAGCCTGCACAGCCTTGCAAGGAAACTACCACAACTGTTCCCCCTCCTGAACCTATGACAGAGTCAACTACCATAACCATTCCACCTTCTGAGAACACAGCGCCTCCAGAAGCTCCCACATTACGACGGTGTCAGTTACAGAGGCCGTTTGCCCTTCGTGTAATTCTGGCAAGGCCACTGCTGTAACCTCAATGTCAAGTCGTTGGTGGTCAAGAGCTATGTCTTCAATTGTTGGAATTGAAATATTGCTGTCTCTCTTCACCTTCCGTTGAATTAACATCTTCTTATTGTTTATTTTGTATACAATGTTGGGCGTTCAATAGTCTTCTATTCATCAGCGGGCAGAGCATGGGGCCTGTCTAATTATAGGATCACACTTCCGATTACTTTCAGGTGCCGCTACATGGTTCATAATAGCTTTAATAGAGACTTCAAATTTAGTTTTGTATGCGTAATAATATGAAGTCTTTATAAAAGTAATTAAATCATACGAACCGTTTCCTTCTTAGCTTTGTTCCTGATTGACACTGCCTTACCAAGACAGTGAGCAACAATACATGCCCTATCCTCTCATACGTGTCGACCTCCAGTTGCTAAAGAAGCAGCATGCTAATGCAGTGCTCGTTGGACCTGCTGAACGTCATGCCCAAGACTAGAGCCTTTAGCTCTCCCTCAGGAAGACCGTGCTTGGGAAAATCCAGCGCAATGCCTTCCACGGCAGTTGGAAAAATCGTGAAGGCCCTTTTCCACTTCGGATCGATATTTGGGTGAATACGATTGACATCCTTCAAAGCTGAAATTGGCAGTGTCAGAGCCAGCAGTATCAAGCTCCCAGACTTGACTGGCCCGAATGGCTCGTCTCCAGATCCTAGCACAACCTCGCAGTCCAGGACTTCCACATTTGTGAGGGCGAGGAACTCGATACTAATCGATGATGGATGGCTCATCTACGACCAGCTCGGGCCTTGGAGCCTGTGTTCCCAATGCCTGCCCGCAAATTGCTCGCCGTCACAAGTATTGCACTAAGGAGTCTTTCCATATCCCTGCAACGACCTCGCCGCCCCAAATCCGTTGAAGTTCCTCTGTAACACCCGCCAACGCCAGGTAGCGATCATCGAGTACGGATAAGTTGCGCCTACTGTACTCGGTCATCACTGCAGCCCATATCCTGGATTGTTTGGTAAAGTCATCTCGAAGGAACCATTTGGCATTCTGCTCAGTAGGAATAAGATGAGGTTGCTCTTGGTACTCCTTGGCTATCCTCTCGAGATGAAAGATTTTAGGGCCTTCGTCGTCATCCTCGGATTGGCTCCTGATGCGCAGCTCGGGTCCGAAGCCCGGATCCATGGCTGGCCAGAAGTCTTGCGGCCATGATTGTGATTGTGGCATCCTTGTAGATCCTCCTCATCTGGCTGATCTCCCTGGCTTTGTCGTCTGGGTCGTCTTGCACGATACACAGGGCGTCGACCCAGATGTGTCTTACGTCGATATCGCGGCAGACTCTTATGGCGTCGGATAATGTTTTCGGGAGAGTGGTCGAAGGCAATTGTTGGGCATAGTTGTCAAGATTACCTGCTCTTGTCTTGTACGGCTGGTCGCCACCCGAGCAGTAACTCAGAGCCGCGTACTGTCCTCGGGTCTCACTCCTGTTTATTTGAAGGCGAGTAGCGGATCCGGGTCCCTCGCCAAGGTCAACGACTCTTGTTGGAAGTACAGGAAGGCAGCGGCGGGGACACGATTCGTGGTTGTCCTGGCAGTCATCAAGCCAGGCGCGTAGTCGCCGAACGAGGTCCGGACTCGGGTTTTTATCTGGCTGTCTGGCCTTGACGTACTGCGCTGCAGGACTTTCTGCTCGACTCGATCAGCTTGATCCATTTCATGAGTTCCCCTTGCTGATCGAACGGACCTTGAAGGACTGACACGTCGAGTCCATGGTCATCATAAGAACGATGATACGACGTCCCCTCATGACGGCTGACAGGTATTTCTAGTTTCAACGTCTGAAGTTGAGGGGCATGGTCCGAATGGATGTTTGTCTCCTACACAGCTGTCTTCTTCTGCCACAGCGTGGACTCGGATGACATTGTCTTCCATGGCCGATTCGCTGCAAATTTCGCACCGCCCAATGACCAGTTCGCAGAATGGGCAACCGCTGATACTCGACTGTTGTCTTATTGCTGGCAGGAGTAATGCTTGTAACCTGCAGGGCTCACCAGCGCACGCAGCCCTTCCTCTGTGTCAGTCATATGCTGGCACCTCTCGCAGCAGTGCGCAGCTCCAAAGGAACCGTCATCCCCTGAGTCTGACTGCACTTTGTCGCGCCGATCATCATAGAATGATTTTGTGTGGCTCGTGGTGACAGCATGAGATAGACGTGAGGCAACCTGCCTGGGACGCTTTCGTTTCTTCGTCGAGCCGACGCCATCCGTCATCACCGAAAAGGCCCTTTCGGCAAAGTCTTTGCCAATAAAGTCACCAAGAAAACGATTTGCGCCATCTACACGGTTCCATTGCCTGTCTGAAAGATGGCTGGTGTCTAGATGCCAGGATTCTGGGTCGCGCATGTCACCCGAGCCCGAGAGTGAAATGCATTGCATCTTTCAGTCCACAGGATCTTATCCCAGGATATGCCCGCCGTGTATGCCGGTAGACTGCGCATCGTTGTCACGAAAGGCTCGCTCGTTCCCTAGCAATAACCTAGGGCAACATAGTCCCCTGAGGAAGGGATATACAAACGGGGCGGTGTGCTGAGCACCGATGAGCGTTGTGGACCTGCCAGCCCGACTCGGCGAATTGATCGCTAGGCTGACTCCCGGACACCGCGGATCACTTAGGGTTTCTCATCGGTGTTGTTGTTTCTGGATTTTATCCAAGGTATGCAGCGCCCTCTTCGCTGCCCGTCAGTTCTTGTTGTCTCCGAACCAGCACGAAGGTTCGAAAGAGCCTACAACGTGTCAATTAGTGGATGCATATGTCATGCAGGCGTGTTGCTTGACATTCTAATTGGCTCATTGATTAGAACTATGAGAGCATGTTTTGCTCGGTCGGCCGTTCAACGGCGCGCCGATCCCCCTGTACTACCCCTGTACTCCTGGCTTGGCTTTGACTTTTAGGGCCTCTCCACAGGGCGGTCTCTGATATTGGCCGAGACTTATCAGACCAACATCCCCGAGAGTAGTAGCATTCGGGAATTATGACAGATCTATTAGCTAAAGATTGAGGACAAGTAAGATTCTGTGTATACTCTATATGACGGTTTCTGCTACTATAGACTAAATTGAGATTGCAATACGGAATCTGCCATATTCTCAAAGAATTCAAAGAATGAACTTGTAAATTGTAATGGTTTATATAGACAATATGCTCCAGGAGAGCTCAGAAACGAAAATAACAACGATCTGCAAGGAGTGTCGGCCGATCTTATATACAGAATATGAATAACAATGTTATGCGACAGTACTGTATCACAGCGGCGGCTGCAAAATTAGCCGGCCCGAATTTACAATCAGTTCAGTGACCAACCTCCTTGTCGGTTCATGAAGCCCGCGGGATCATACGCTTGGGCGACCTGCTGGAGTCTCGCGTGGTTCACTGATCCGTAGCTGGCATATACATCCTGGTAATCGGCAGCATCGTTCATGAAGAGAGGGTTTAACCTGTGGACATCGTCAGCTTTGCACAGAAGGGGCGCGTCCGCTGGCACTTGGACTGTAGATATGAGAAACTTACGAGATGTTGTCAAGATCGCCAGATTTGTAATTGGTAGGTTCCTCTCCATGGAAGCGGCTTTGGAACGCCGTGTTGACGTCGTCGGTCATCTCCCGCAGATATCCAGGACAGGTATCATCGCAAACGGGATTCATCCAGATCAAGTCATTTTCGACCCAGATGCGATCGCCATGGGCAGGATCCATACCCAGTGCGTTTCCTCCGCGCTCAATAGAGGCACGGGCAATCCGGGCCGGCACTGGTTGGGGCGTGAACGTGCTGATCTGGATGTCGATGTTCTTGCTCGAATCATTCTTGGTGTAGCCTTGAAATACTTCCCAGTGTTCCTCCAGCAACTGGCTTGTCAGTTCGGGCGACATGTTGGGAAATGAGTTCACGCGAGCCGCGGCGCTGATGCCGTAGATCTTGGCGCCACCGGCCTGCGCAGCGATCTCGTTGTACGTCTTGGAGCCCGTCGAGTCGAGTGAGGTCGTGATATTTTCCAGGCCCGCAAATGCGCCTTCAGGCGGACTCGGTCCATCATAGAAGAAAAAGAGCGCCGGGGCAGAAACCACTGCGTCGGGAAGGCCGAAGTCGAAGGTGGCAATCACAGCCGCTTTGGGATCGGGGTATTCACGAACGAAGTTCGAGATAGCTGTGAAGACGGCCTGTCGATCGTCGGCCGAATAGACACGGATGCCGCCCCATACCTGTCCGTCCACGCCGGCAGGATGCGCTTGGAGAGTGAACTGGGTGACGATGCCGAAGCGGTTGCCGCCGCCCTTCAATGCCCACCAGAGATCCGGGTTGGATTCCTTGTTGGCATTGACGATGGTACCGTTGCCAAGGACTACCTCGAAATTGAGGACGTTGTCGCATGTCAGTCCCTAAGACAGGTCAGCTCAGCTGCTATATACTAGCTATATCCCGTCCCCGCAGAGCTCAGACATACGTATTGGGCAGAGTAATATGACAGGCCGCCTCCCAGGGTGAAGCCGGCGACTCCAATATTGGCCAGTCGGCCCCCAACGACGACTTGATTGGTCTTGGTTGTGACTTCATATACGTCTCCCCATCGCGCACCGGGGCCGACGAGGAAGCTGTTGCCATCGGGGGAGCGAGACACGGAGGAGAGATTCTCATTGAACGAGAACAGGACACCTCCTTTGGTGCTGGAGAAGCCCGCGTTGAAATTATGACCGCCGGACTTGAGCGCAAACTGGACGCTGGGATATTTGTTCAGCTGTTGGACACCGGCAGACACATCTTCGGCACTGGACGGGTAGAAGACGCAGAGAGGGCGGTTCTGGGCATTGACGGCATTCCAGTAGTGCGTAACGGTGTTGGCGTATGTTCCGGCCTTCGAGAGACTCTCAAGGGCATGAATACTGAGAGGATCCCAGGCTAGGCTGTCCGGGAAGTTCGAGTGCAGATACTCACACACAGCTGCGGTGTCATCAGCCACTGAGCATAGAACCGCCGAAGCTGAGAGAATAGACAAAAGCGCAGCCAACTTCATCTTGTCAATAAGGGACTCGGAGGCAGGAAATGGTTTGAGTGAGAAGGGAAATCTGCTTTAGAGATCCCTAGGAAGGGGAACCGAAGCTCAATTTATAGAAAACGCTGACTTGAGGGCTTCTCACTGTATCCAACAAAGAAAGGGCATCAATACAGAGGATCGCCAGGCGTCGTCCCCGAAGACATCTCAGGCATCTAACGAGACCGGAAAAAGCGACGATCATTTCCATGTGCCGGCAATGCAGAAAATATCCGATCTGGGCCCTGACGGGAGACAGAGTTTCATCCAAATGACAGGGTCCCTTGGGCGTGATTTCTAATGGAGAAGGTCTAAGACCCAAGAAAGAGCCCGTGAGAAGAAACGCGGGCCGTTTCAAGGTGCATCTATGCAGCGTCAATCAATTTAAGTCCATGTTGCGGTCGAGGCCTCAGGACAGGGCTCTCGGCCAGTCAGGTCGTGCGGCCTGAGGAAAGACGATTCAGCCAAGCCGGGAAATTCCCCGTGGTTTCTATTCCTGCAATTAAACTATAACGGGCCATGTTTAGCAATCATCACAAGAAAGAGATCAAAGGTCCTGAAGAGCGCAAAAGGCCGCGCCGGGGCCCAGATCGCCGGCACATGGAAATGAATGTCGATCATGGTGATCTGTGTCCCCGACGACGATCCACTCACTGCCCTAACTTTCCGCCCGGCACCTTTTCTGAAGGTACCTTTTTGACGGTCTTCGCCACTGCACCCACTGTCTTAACGTCGCTCAGAACGGGGCTGGGGTTTTACCGGTCGTAGATCCTCGTATGACGTCTTTCTGTGATTTCACTGGTGTGGATCGCGCGGATCCGGCCATGCCACCATGGCGATTATCATTCCCAAGATTCCGAAGTCGCTAGAGATTTTTCATGTGACTTCATTTTATCTAGGCGATCTCGCGGTGAGAGTCGTCTCAAACTACGCAGAAGGCTGTTTCACTCAGGATCAAGGCATCTCTCAGCTAGCGAGCGATGTGGGTGGGACAGGAACGGAGAGAACCAACATCTAGCCAGGAATCCTTACAAGCGTGGCCGCATCCGGACTCAGAGTAATTACTCATAACAATCGTCCAGACCTTTGTTGCTGGCGATGGACAAGGTCCCGAGAGATGACTAGGGCTACGGACGGGTGCCGTGTGTGCCGTGCGCCTCCGATGAATGATTCAGAATAGATATCTCAGAGCTTGGTATTAATATTAATTTAGTATTGAACGGTAGAAACCGCGTCAATCATCCACCAGATCCTAGCACCGTTGCTCATTTTCCAAGTAACATTGATCATCCATCAGTAGTCAACCACCTCACCGTAACCTTCTTAATCCTCCAATCGGCGGGTGATGTAGTGTTCTCAGTGATGGCCGTCTCGTAGATGTTTCCGCACTTCGTATACCGCTTATCAGTATCATGGCACGAAAATCTCGTCTAGAGGCAAGATGTAAGGATTCATCCACCCACCTGAAGGTTAAAGCATTTCTGGACGATTGGCCAGCTTGCATGATACGTCCAACGGAAACGAGAAATAGAGCGGACATACTGAATCGGAACCGCAAACCAGAGGCGTACAGCACGCGGCGCCTGTCCCATGGCCGCAATCATCTCCACCCTATTCGCCCAGAATCAATTCGGAGAATCCTGTTTCAGAGTAGTTCAACTCCACTCATGAATTGCAGGAAATTTCCGAGGAGGGCCCAGACGGCATAGCCACGGAGATGTCGACGAGGCAGGCAAGGATAGTCAAAGAGAGGCGCATGATGTATAATGACTGCCTGGCGTGTATTAATGAAGGACAAGAGTTAGTGCAGTGTACAGGGATCGGTAGCGGTTTACAAAAAAATGAATCAGAGACACCGCTATAAGAGTACCCCATAGCAGAGAAAGAGGTATATGGGGCCCCAGTGGAGTTCGGGCCGGCCAGACCAGATTGGATCTGCAGATCTGATAGGACTTCCCAATGAGAATTCGAGACTGCAACGGCTCGCCACAGGATGCGCAGGTGAAGCGCACCGGTGTGACCCTTAGTGCAGGTACCGGTGGCCAACCTTGCTCGGTCCGGCCAGATATGGTTAAGTCAAGGACCAAAAAGTGGCTTTGCATTCCGTCAAAGGCTCTTGCCTATGCCTATGCACGCAGCTGTCTTGACGGTACTGCGGGATTGGGTCATGGTGCGACACTGATCAACATCAGGCCCATAATATAATTTCATGAACGTATCTTTGTCTTTGACCTCGGCCAGCTGTGATGATCTGAGCATCTGATCAGTGGGACGGTGTTGGGCACTTGATGTGTCTTTCCGGAAGGTATTCTCATTTGGTTGCATGCAATCACTTGGTCACACAGTTCTATTATTATCAAAGGTTTGTTGTTGGTGTTAGGCGCAAGCGACCTGGGACAGTTGTCTAGCAGCAGATAAGATACGTGTCAATGCCTTATACTCGGGCACGGTGCTATCTATAGAACAGACCTGTCTGAATTGAATGCTTGCTATCGTCCAAAATATATGCAGATCAACACCATTTGACCAAGTGACAGTAAACCAGATTGCAGCGTTTGGTATCCTTTCCTGAGCCGCTGAACCCTGAACCCTAAATCAAGCAGAATGCAAATATCCAAGAGACATGCTGGTGTGACGAGATGCAAGTCAAAGATAACCAAAAGTAACTGCTGTGGCGTGAAATATGCCAACGTAGACATTATGCATTATATCCAAGGAGATTTCTCAAAAAACAATGATAGATAAACTCGAGTAGCGTATGAGATCCCGCCCCTTTTTAGCCTTTTTCGGCCCTGTTTGTGTCTATTCGAATGACGCCGTGTGATGTTTTGTCGTGTGGTTTAGTTTATGCAACCGTGAATATGCATGCTATGTACTAGAATATGCCGAATCGCTTTGATTTCCCATCCCCACCACTTCCTCCTCCTCCTCCTTCTGCACGGCTCGTTAGCTCTACGGAAGCGGCAAAATTCTGAGCATGGGCTTACCCTTCTGCTTCTGCTTTCGATGCCGGGATACAGCACCTGCCGCCGCTCGTTTCGGGTCGGCCCCTTCGGCTGCTGCCTGGATGGCCGCGATCCGGTGTATTGCCCGCTCGTCGCCCTGGTCTGCCGCCTTCACATACCATACATTTGCTTCCAGGGGGTCACGACGGCAACCAATGCCCATTTCCGTAAAGTATCCGATGGCGTATTGTGCTTTGGCTAGGCCTGGTGGTTCATTAGTAACCGACTTACACAAGTCAGGGTTCAGTTGGGAAGAAGGGCTATCTACATACCAAGCTCACCGGCCCTCTTGGCCCATTCGTACGCTTCATTTTCATCCTTCTCGAGAACCGGTTCCGCCCCGATCAGATACCACGCACACAGCGCCATCATGGCCAATGGGTGCCCGCCCTGAGCCGCACCCGTGTAGAAGTGGATGCTCAGCGCCGGATCTCGCGGGCAGTTCAATCTCCCGTGCTCGTAGGCATCTCCCATCCGGAACGACGCCTCGACATGTCCCAGATCGGCTGACTTGGTGAAGAGTTGTGCTGAGTATGACTCGTCCGGAAACACATCGTCGCCGTATCCAGTCTCGTGCAGCAGGCCCAGCTCATAGGGGCCCGAGTTGTACTGAGTATCCGCGGACTCCGAGGCACGCTTCAACCACTTGATACCCTCTCGGTAACGTTTCCCCAGACCCATGTGCCCGGCCAGACAAGCTTTGGCCATACGCAACATGGCGCCGGGGTGGTTCTTGGATGCGGCGTAGCGGTAGAACTTCTCGGCCCGGGCGGCGTCCAACCGACAGCCCCAGCCGAACTCGTAACACAGGGCCGTTCGGTAGCACGCCTCGACGTGGCCGTGTTTGCTAGCGGCAAGGAAAAGAGGAAACGCACGGCTGTGGTCCGGGTTCTTGGCAAACAACCCGGACGCGTAGCCATCGGCGAGATAGTACTGAGCAAATGGAAAACTGCGGTCTGACAACCGTTGGAGAATGGACTTGGCTTCCTTCAACAGTCGAGTCCGGGTGATCTCCGATTCCTTCCCCGGCTCCCCAGACGCGCTGCCGTCGTCAAGCTCCTCTGCAGGCATCTCGTGCATGGAGTTCACAAGGAACACGGCGAATTCGTACTGAATGGCCATATCGTCGGTCTTCTTCACGTTCGCCAGGTACATGTTGAACGTCTCGTGATGACTGACCAGCGAGGCATAGTTACCCAACGTAGACCGGAGGTATGCGGTGGTTCCTGACTGAGCGGGCGCCGGGGCATGTTGTGGGTACGGAGTGTTCAGCAGATCAACGAACGACAAGGGGCGGGCATCCGGCGAGTTTCTTGCCTGGTGAGGTTTGAGGTACGGAGACAGCTGCGGCGACTGACGGTCCGACAGGAAAGAGTATACAGAAGCCGGCCGGTGGACGCTAGAACGGTTCACGGTCAGATGGTTATTCGAACCGGACCCTGCACCGCTGTCCGGCGATTTTGAGGGGGTCTTGGACTGCTGGAGCGGCTGGTGGAAGTAATGCAGAGGCTCATGCTCTTCAAACGTCTCCGGTACGCTCACAACACTACTATGCGGGGACATGTCCGGGATCGCCTGTTGCGCATTTCGCGATGACGATTGAAGTCCTTCGGGAATTCCATCAGCTCCAACGACACCCGTCTGAGCATCGACGACAGACCACGAGCCACTGCTGGCGGGAGTGTGACGGTCATGCGAGGCCGGCGGTCTCCGTGGAGACGTTGCGGTCTCGAGAACTTCTGCATTCGCTCTACTCGCCATGACGACAGGCGCCGGAGGGGTCGGAGCTTTATGTAAGTCGTCCCGGGAATTCTCGATGGTGGCACTGGAAGCCTCCGGAAGGGCCATTGTGGTGTCAAGTCGCACCGGAGAGACGGGCGAACTCTGGATCCGGTGATCAGGGTCAAGTTGGAGTTGGAGCTGCAGCGGAGAAGCCGGAGACTGTTTCCGTCGAATGGGCAGAGCAGTAGCAGAGGACTCCCAGGTGGGCGTCCGGGGGACCGTCCAGTGGTGGGTCGGGGGCGGTGGAGGGAGATCCAGAGGAAGAGGATTCAGCGGTGGAGAGGAGTGAAGATGTGCTGGAGCCGGAGGGGGAGGATCTGCCGGCGGTTGAGGAGTCATGACGAAGTGGAAGCAAAATCAGGAGACGGAACTACTCTGGTGAGTTCTGCCTCGTGTCAGCCTTCTTGGCTGTGAGGGGACGGGCGAAGAAAGAGAAAAAAAAAAAAAAACGGGCCATACCTGTCACAACGGCGACGGGTGAAGAGAAGTCAGCTCAGCCGGCGGAGCAACCGGAGAGCCGTGGGGTCGGCGACGAGAGGGAGAGGGAAAGGAGAGAAGGATAAAGGAAATGCATGCACCAGAGCCGCAATATGACGACCAAAGGCCAGGATGCAGGCAGACAGACTCCTCCTTGGTCAGCTATGCCTGACTGCTAAGACAATGGCTAAAATAGCAGCACTGAGGAGCCGTGGGTGATATTAATAGATTTGAGCGAGCAGTGGACACTGGCAGCTAAGAAGGCATGGATGCCCACGGAACAACATCCCTTAATACGACGACGGCTGCACCGGCGACGACGACACTTCCTCTCGCAATGGCGATTCCATCTTCCCTAACTCCTGTCCAGCCTGAGGTCCAATGGAGGACGAGTGCCTGTCTGCCGATCGCTGTGTGGCCTGTCGCGGCTCCCCGCTCGTTCGGGTTGTCGTCCGGATACGAGACTAGCAGGCTCCTGCTTCTCTCCTGGCCGTCCATAGGCGGATCCTCCGCGGGCAAAGTATTTATTATTTGTACTAATAGCCTCGTAGCACCCGTCGACGCCGTTGCTGTCTCGTCTTTCCTTTCCACCTCCGTCTGCTAGGCACGCCACGTCGCTTAGCGGTTGCATCAGCACGGGTGTAGTCTCGTTCAAATGGTTTCGTCTGGATGCTTCGACCGTCCATTGCGCCTCCTCTCTGTTTGCACGCGCCATGATGCGTCAAGCTCTTCAGGCTTTTTTCGTGTGCGGGGGAATCGTCACATTGCCGAAGCTGTTGGTTTAGCTGGGCCCAGCTATTGAACATGCAAATGCAATAATTCATCTCCATTAGAGTGATTTCGTCTCTGTTGCCCAGCAGTGTAGTCCTTCAGACCGGCTTGAAGGTGTCTAGAGATGTCGTGTACGATTCTTAAAAGACGATGATTGACCAAGTCCCAGTTCGCGTTGCGTCGGAAACCGTTAGAACACATGACGACCTGCATACTCACTACTGCTTACCTAGGTATGATGTGATGTGTATACATGAATGCGACTCTTCGCGTCAACAGAAAATAAAAATTAGAGTAAATGTACCTATACTATATATCGATAACTACCTTACCCATCCATATCCATGATGCTAGCAACGGATTTAAAAAGACGAGGCAGGAAAACAAAACTTAAAACTTGTACTGCGCTTTAATACATCAGAGCAGGGCTACTCATACTGAGAATACCGCTGATTCGTTTGCGCCGGTTGCCATCCATTGTGAAGCTTGAGGCGGCGTTCTACAGACACCCGTCAGTTGTCGAACTTGCAACTGCATTCTCTGCTCCAGTGGAGTGGATAAAAACTTACCTTTTTCGAAATCTCGCCACCGTTTCATCGTGATCTTGCTGCTGTCGAATTCTCCCTCCACCGTATCGTGTCCACCTTTGTCCCCTCCAGCAGTCTTCCGCGTGTCACCCCAGCTGAAGTCGTCGAATTTCCAGTACGCGTACACCGGGAGCACAAAATTCCATATAGGCAGTGAAAGCAGGTAGATAAACATCCACACCACGTACACCAGCCGACTGGCCGTCACAATGATCAGTACACCAGGGAGACCGAGGATAAGAGCCAGCAAGACGAGCGGGATGATCTGCACAGGCCGCGTCACAATGGACTTGATGATCACGTAGATCGTGAACGAAATAGCCGCCGGTAGAACCAGCGTTCCGATAAGTTCAATGAAGATGACGAATTGCATGCTGAAACAGAATGTGCCGCAGAGATCGCGAACCAGCACCAGCTCGAAAAGATTGTGCACCGTACTGTTGATCCAGCGACGCCGCTGCGAGAGCAAGACTCTGAACTCATCCGGTGCCTGCGTCTTGCAAACCGCCTGTGGCACATAGATCTGCTTCCGTTTAGGAAATGTCTTGAGCATCAGCGTCGTTAGGTAACGGTCCTCGCCAAGAAGAAGCAGATTCTTCTTGTGCAGCGTGTCCACCACATTCTCCGAGTAATGCTCCACGACATCCGGGTTCGCCAGAATGGGAACCCAGTAATTCTGGCCCCCTTTCGGTGCCTTGATCCGGTACATAGAGAAGCAACCCGGGAGACAGGTTACACCGCCGAATACGGATTCGAAGGCCTTGGCTTGATGATGCGAAATGAAATACCTGTAGACAACATTAGTGGGGGGGGAGTTTTGTGCGGTTTTGTATGATGGGATTATAAGAGTAAAGGGAGAGAGGGAAATGTACTCAAAGACTTGGATCATCGTAACCCAGCTCTGTGTCTTGTTGGCAATCTTCGTCTCGCCACAGAGGCCCATGATCTCCGGGTCCTTCACCATTGCAGAGATCATGTGGGTCAGACTGTCGGGGAACACCTTGGTGTCGGCGTCGACGCAGAGAAGAACCTCGTAGAAGTCAGGGGGGATCCCGGTTACGTTCCAGAAGCCATTGAACAGGTCAAATTCGAGTTCGGTCATTCTCTCGTCGAACATAACCTTCTGCAAGAAGGACATCAGAATGATTTGACTATCACGCTTGCCCCGGTTTCCAGGCTTCGCGTTGTTCGCCTCCTCCGGCGTGCCACACTTGACAATCACGACCATTGGAACCCGCTGCTGTCTCTCGGGAGGCACAATCGACGTTTCGCCGTAGTCGTAAAATCCCGCATACACCTTAGCCATGTTGTGCCGCTTGGTCCCAGAGGCGACAGCCACGTAGGAATACGCTTGTACTTCCTCAGAGGGAACGACATGATCGTTCATCATACCAAGAACGATGTCGGGAGTAGAGAAGTCCTCACCCTTGCCCTTGATGATACCATCGCAGATAACAACGATCGTTTTGTGGCTGTTCGGGTAATCTGTCAAGGCGATGGAATCCAAGGTCGTGCGAATTCCTTCTTCTCCCTCGGAATAGCAAGTAACAAGGCAGAGCGCGTGGACCAAAGGATATCCAAATGGCTGCCACTCAGGCGGCGGTTGAGGGATGACCAAGTCCGGATTGAACCCTGCGGGCCCGAATAAGCCACTGTCCGCATTCCCCACGGCTGTCGAATAACGACTATCCTGCGCTGGTGGTAGCAAACTCGACCGGCTGCCCGATCCTGTATGACCGGACACTGCTGCGTTCAACGACAATCCACTTTCATCATCACCCAGCTTGTACATTGATCCGCTGGTGGCACTCTGGATAAGGCGAGTTGTTGAGTTTTGGCTGGCCATCGTGATGTATGGTGTTTTCTGTTTTCCACCGCTGCCAATAACATACGGGCTGGAGAACCGAGACGTAGTGGGGAAGAAGCTGGCTCGCTTGCTCGTACGGTCCGGTACAGTAGGCTCGGGAATGCGAGGACCAGGCCGATAGATGTCATTCGCCCAATCCTCGATCTGCTGATTGCGCAGTTTTGGGTCGGACGCCATGCTCGTCTTTTCGGCGGCATAGCGATTGGAAAGGAACCACTCGAAGAGCAAGGCGAAGACGAACTTGACGAGGACGATCGACAGGATGAAGATCAATGACACGTACAAAACGACTTTGGAGGCGATACATCCAACCGTGTCGGTGTCGATACTGCCCACCTTGGCGATCTCGGTTAGGCACTTGCCCATCTTCTTCTCGTTGCCCGTTTGGAAGTAGTATGTCAGGTCGACACCACGAACGTCGGGATTTTGCCGCAGTTCGTCAAAGCGGGAAGGATAGGAAACCTGGGACTTGTTAAACCAGAGCAGAAGGTCAAGATCCACGACATCTCCGGAGAAGACGGCAAGATTTCTGCTCTTGTTCTTGATGCCATCCCAAGTGAAGTAGACATCTCCATCACTCCTCAGGTGGTAGAACGTGTTACGCGCGTCACCAGACGTGTGGCAGGCGTATCCGAGATAGTAGGGCTCGGAGAAATTGGGCTTGGAGGAGCCGTCCTGATTCACGGCGGTGCAAGGGAAATACCAAGCTAAGTCGCCGTCTGAGTTGGTCGGAACATCCGAACCAGGTGCAAGGGTGATCAGATCCTTGCAAGCCCCGTTCACCTTCTGAAAGAAGAAACTTCCATCCTGGCCGCTATACTTATGCGGCAGATCGTACAGGACGTTCGACCCGCCCGGTATACCGGCCGCGGGCGGATGCGTCGACTTGGACAGGTCATAAGCCTTCCCGTGGAAGATCATATAGCCGGAGGTGATGTGATTGGCCTTTAAACGGACGGGCGGCGTGCCGCAGACCGTTGCGGTGAAACCGAAAGTGAGGTATCCAACGAAAGCTCCAACGAGCAGGATGACACCAATAAGGCCGATCTTCTCACGCCACGCATTGCGTTGCTCCTTCGCGGGCATGCCAAAGCAACGAAGAATGAAATCAGGTGCCCAGAAGGTGATCAGGGCACAGTAGACCGCCCACAAGCTCGGCGGTAGTGTCGGTTCCAATCCTTCTCGTCTTCGTCGCGCGGACTTGCTGCGCTTGGAGACCTTCCGGGATGATCGCTTTTTCCGGTGTAGGTGCTTATGTCCATGCTGGCTTGGAAGACGTTCCATGGGCTTGTTGATATTTCCATGCTCGGCAACCAAGGTATCTTTAGTCGTCACTTCCGTGGTCTGCAAGGTGGTACTCTCTTTTTCCCCCTCATAATCGTCCTCTAGAGCTGGGTCATGACCGGTGGTCGAAGGGTAAGTCGGCACACGGTGTGAGCGCTGGTGGTAATGGTAGTTGGGATGGTCCGGATCCAGGCGACCACGTTCTGCCCTTACAAAAGACCTGGAACGGCGGAAATCTTCTCCATCCATTATCTCCTCATCTGCGTCCCTTGGCCTCTGAGAGCCAGTAGAATCCCGACGGTGACGGTGTCTGTTGTTCGCTGACGAGGGGGTGGAAGGTAGATCATCGTAGGTCCCCGACTCAATATCCCGACGTCGGCGTCTAGAGGACTCTCGTAGCGCACGGTGCGATTCACCACGTTGGGAGGACGATCTCCTCGCTGGGGCCATGGCGCTTTAGATGGAGGGACGTTCGGACGGCTGTCAGGGCCAGCTCAGTCCTCCGCCCTTTCCAGGGGTGGACAGAGCAGTGGAACTGGTATTAGTGTTGTGTAGGTGGACGCACTAGGATCAACGTGGCATGAAATACGAAATACGACAAAGGCTGAAAGGGGTGTAAACGAGGGGGAACAGTCCAGTAGAAATATAGTATTTCAAAGACAGGAGGAAAAAACGAAGACGGGAAAGGGCTTGACGATGTGGATAACGAGAGTGGGTTCTTAGAGAACGAGGAGGAAGACCCTTTGTCGTCGGCAGCGACAGTGGTTGCCCAGTAGTTGCAGGAGCGTTGAGCATGGTAATATTAAACCGCCAGAACCAGGAGAACACGAGAAGTCCGTCAGTCGGTGGGTCTGGAGAGCGCTGAGCGAGTGGCACAATAAATGGGCTCAAAGCACGACGCACACTGACTGGCTCTGTTTTTCGCTCTGTCTCTGTTTACGCTCCTTTTTGCTGATATAAATAGATCCGCGCTACGGCAACCGCCACGTGATTGCGTCGCCCCCGGCTGTCCCGGGGAAGAGGAGAGAGCGCTCGTCCACTTTGCAACACTGTAAATAACGTTAAAAATGAATAATTAATAGATAATAATACTCTGCACTCTGCGTTCTGCTATCTACTACTACTGATGCCGGTACCTGTAATACCATCCGTCGCTGGACATGTCTGTGCGCACCTGGTAGTTCTCCTCCGCTACGTCCAAGATCCCCAGGTCCATATCCACCACCAGCAGACCCTCCTCATTGCCCATCTTGCCCACGGGCCCCACGAACGGCAGTGACACCCGCGACATCCCAAGGAATTTGTCATCTGGCCCAGCTGCGTTCGCGAAAACGATCGCGCATGTGTTCTCGAAGCATCGGGACGTAATGGTCGACTCCAAGAAGAGCGCCTCGCTCTCGGGGTTGAGCGCCAGGCCGGCTGGGGAAGCATCGAGCTTGGTCCCTGCCAAGAGATCAGGATCTCGATCTGGACGAGATTGATCATTCGTGCAGCGGCTTGATAAGAGACTTACAGAAGACGGGCATGATAATCACTTGTGCCCCGCGAGCTATCAGCTCCCGAAAGGCCTCCGGGAATGCCAAATCCCAGCAAATCAGCATTCCAATCTTACCGATAGGGGTGTCGATAACCTCGTGCGGGTCGTGCGCCGAAGACGTCAGATACGCCCGTTCTGGATGCCACACATTCTTCTTGCGGTAGGAGCCGAGGATCTGTCCGTCATTGTCGATAAAGTAGGCCGTATTGTACAGACGGAACTGTTCCCGCTCATTCTCCTTCGTCTGCACCTGGTGTCGCTCGACAAATGTGCCTGGGACCAAGCAGATGCCGAGCTCCTTGGCCAGAGACTGGTAGGATGAGAGATATTTCTGATAGTCACTCGCTTGGACAGCAAACAGGGGATCTTCGGGAGCCCAACCAGAAAGGTGGTATCTGCCAGCATTCTTCTGTCAATAAGAATAATAATAAAATAATAACAATCATGCCTCATGAGCACGTACTCTGGCAGCACAGCCAACACAGCTCCCTGCGCCGCAGCCTGGCGGATATAGCCGCATGCCTTGCAGTGGTTTTCCTCAGGCGCCAAATCCTATGGTGACTCAGTTAGGTAGGAATCCCGATCACCTATGCGAGCGTGGTGACCAACTTTGATATGCCATTGTATGACGGCAACCTTGTGTACGGGTGCCATGGTCCAGCACCCCCTTGCTTGCGATATACGATGAACGTTGCGCCGTTGATGAAGGCCCGACCCACGTAGCAGCTAGAAGGTTGGATTGACTCCAGGCATTGATTTGTGGGGCCGTACCGAAGGCGACCTGTCGAGGGTGGTTCTTCCTGATCCTTGTCCACAGCAAATCAACACCATCGATAATAATAATCGGCTTATCTGCTCATATGATAGCCTCGCTCTGTTAGCAAGGGGATACCCGGCCAGGATCAGTGCAGGATCGTATTTTGCATGCAGCTGGCCTGATACCGTAAACTGAAAGAATGCAGATTGGGCAACACAGTTATCCGACCTATCCAGCGCATCTGTTCGGGCTTACATGCATATGAACATGGCATCCATGGGTCCAGGAGTGACACTGCTGCATCTGCTGCTGCCTCTGAGCTGGGATATCGTGTCTATCAGCGTAATTGGCCTGCCCGTCCTTTGCTTCTTCAGGGTTGCATGACTCGGATGGAGGTCGGTCCTTGCACCTGAATCTCCTATGGAAATTTGAGTGTGGATTTCTGCATTTCTCTGTGACTCTTGAGTGACACGTCCGCCCGCCAGGTTACTAATAATCACTCCGACGCCCGCCGATATTAGCCCCTCATGCGCGTTCCCCGTTTCCCCCTTGAGATCCGTCCAAACCAGACCTGCTCCTCGACTCGAACCGGTGCACCTTGCTCTGTCCGGCCGTGATTCAGCCTTGGAGCAGCACTGCCCCGCCACGTCCACCGAGTCTTTTGCTCTTTTTTTTGTTTGGCGCTCTAGGCGGCCCACAGCTTGGACAGTCGAAGACCGTCAACGCAATCACCAGCGAGGTCACTTTCCTTACCCCTCATCAGGCACCTCGGGAGTAAATACAAGCCAGCATGAGACGTGCGTAACGAGGTATGCGGAGTGACGACTCGTCACTCCACCGAAGCCGTTCTGTTGAGATCCTTTTCACAAGACATTCTGGCTCATTTAACCAGTCATGTGACAGTCCCTTAGCAGCATCACTGTCACCATCACCATCACCATCACCATCTTCGTCTTCACCATCTTCATCATCATCGCAGCCTCGACCCTCGGAATGGTCGCACGATAGCGCTCCCCCCCTTCCCTAGTCCCGGTCCGGTCAGCGCTCGTGTCTCCGACTCTGAGTCTGCCGCAGTTGGCGTCAGATCCTCTTCGACCATGGCTTCGGGGAATCTCCGTGGTTGGAACGACACGACTACCTTTCCCCTTATCTGGGGAAGCCCATCTCACAGTGTCGATGGTGAGTATGGTCGATTGCCAAGCTTCCCTTCGACAGTGACCCCAAGCACGGCCGCTTATGGTGGGGCATCTGATGAATTTGGTGCAGTATCTCGAGGGGCAGACTTGGACACCTCGGATTCGGAAATGACTGATGCGTTGGACGACGAGGGAGGCGTGCCTGTCGGGCCGTATCTCATGGAAGCCATTGAGCAGCACCTGGTTGGATCCCACGGATTGAACGTTCCGCGCAGCGCTGCAGATGAACATACCAGCCACCTACATTTGGATCCCGAGTTGCTGCCGTCTAATGTCCGTTCGTCGGCTTCGTCGAGGCACCATGATATTGGACGCAGTAGCCTCCCATCACCCCGGAACATTCGGGATTTGTCCGATGTGAATTTTGACGATTTCTACCACGGGCGTAACTATGACTCAAGGTTCCAGATACCTGAAACGCTCGCAGCTCACAGCCATAACGATCATCCGTATGTTTACGATAGTATTGGCCTTGCCGCTGGTGGGCTTGGTGCAGACGACCACTTTCCCACTTCCATCATGCATGGAACAAGTAAGGATCGTGGTTTCATTTGCTCTCCATTGATCACTTTCCAAAATCGATGCCGTCAATTGGTATGTACTGACATTGTATTCTGCACCAGCTCACGAACGAAACCTCACCATCGACCAATTTATAGAGCAATTGCTGATCCAACCATCTTCGCCGCATCTCCAATACTTCCTTCCTCCGCCACTACCAGTTCCACAACGCCATGGCTTCGCGCTCTTAAATTGGACACCCCCTCAGAGAATACTGCGACCTAGCAGGTATCGGAATGACGTCTACGATATCCAACAGATCCCCTGGTGGGAGATCATGCGTATCAGAAGATCACAGGCCCGGCTATTGCGAGACAGTTGTTATACGTCATATCATAATCTGGAGTTCTCGTCTACGGTAATTTATCCTGTCTCCCTGTCTGTCCGATGACCACGGTTGTTCCAACTGACTGATCATTCTGCCCAGACCGCACAACGGCTTCCAAACGAGGAAATTTTCTTTCAACCAAAGTCCATGCACACAAAGCACAAGGCCCGGATCGAACACTTCCAGCTTCGGAACCTCATGTCGGTCGCCTCGCACAACACTGTGGAATTTGCCGACGAGTCGAAGCTCTGTTCCTGGATTCCAGGCTACGACGACCTAGTCTGTTTGATCGACCTGTCAAAACCAGCAGCAGAGTCCCGCTTTCAGGGTCCCGTCAAGATCTCCACCATGTGCTCCCGCCATGACATCTCCATTGCCGGCGGGTTCTCGGGCGAGTATGCATTGCGCGCGATCGGCGTAGATGGTGCGGCCTCGGAAGGCTTTGTGACACGGGATCTCAACGGGATTACGAATCATATTGATATCGTCAAACACAGAACCAGTCGGTCTCCGACAGCGGTATTTGCTTCCAACGACAGGCATTTGCGAGTGCTTGACTGCGAATCCAACAACTTTATTGCTGACCACGCCCTCTCATGCGCCGTCAATTGCTCAGCCACGTCTGCGGATGGCCGCCTTCGTGTCATAATTGGCGACTCCCCGGATGCGTGGGTGATCGAAGCCGACACTGGGCGTCCCGTGCATCCGCTCCGTGGCCACCGTGACTTCGGGTTCGCCTGTGCCTGGTCTCCGGACATGCGTCACATTGCAACCAGCAACCAGGACAAAACTGCAATCATCTGGGACACACGCACATGGCGCGCCCTCGAAACAATCGAGTCTGACGTAGCTGGCTACCGATCTCTCAGATTCTCCCCTATCGGCGGTGGTCCTCGAACATTACTGCTCTGTGAACCGGCAGACCGGGTCGCCGTAGTGAATGCGCAAACGTACCAGACGCGGCAAGTCCATGACTTCTTCGGAGAGATTGGCGGAGCCGACTACACTCCCGACGGTGGAGCGATCTGGGTGGCCAACACCGATCAACACTTTGGTGGGTTTATGGAATACGAACAGTGGCAGTGGAATCGGAGAGGCGGACACGGTGGCCTGCCAAGTGACTGGCTATCAGAATCGGAGCTAGAAGATGACGAGCGCTGCGTGCTAAGCGCAAGAGAAAGGCAGTTGAGGTCCTGCAGGGATCTCACTGACGAGGAACATGACCAGTTGTTACTCTAGCCGCCTTGCATGAAGGGTGGACACACTGGATGCATCAGAGCTCCTCCTCTGCCGCCTTCCTCTATACACAGCTCCCTTCCCGTTCCCCTGTCCCTGTATTCACCTTTTTTTTTTTTTTTTCCCTCTCGGATATTTCTTGAGTGCTCATTTTCTTGCATGCTTGGGTGCTTTCACTGTACATATATTTCGTGGACTGCGTTTACACTGGCAACGGACTTTCAGCATGGGTGCATTATTATGCGGTGTGACGGGGTACATGTTGCCTATTTTTCCCGATACCCAGATATCTTATTTTCCTTTCTGTGTATCTTACTTTCTTGATCACTTCTTTTCTGAGTGATCTGTGTCTATACCTCGATATAATTTCTGATATCCAAACATGTAGAGCACTCGGTTCTAGACTTTCATATCCCTATTCTTGGGCTCCTTTCCTTACTACTATGGATTCTTTGTGTACACTTGTACCGTGTGCCAGACCCCGCATTGCCGGCCTAGGTTCCATCAATCTCCAACGCAGGGAACCCTGCAGCACATCCATGCTGCATGCATACGCATACGCAGGCAGCTGTTGTCAACCCTACCCTGGCACTATTCCTGTTAATTACCACAGACCATCATGTACGATACCGTATTATGTCAATTCCTTACTGTGGCTGTGCATGTTTTCACCAGCCACACCCCCGCCCCCGCTCTTCGGCAGCTGCGCCACACTCGCCGGCCCCAGCTGTTTCAGCTCCATTGTCCTGTCGTCATATAAATACGCGTCGTCGAGCTGCTTACCTCTCCTGGACCTTCTATTCCCTCTCTCCAGTTCATTTCATTTTTCATCCCATCTCGTCTCCGTTGACCGTTCTGTTCTTGTGATTTTCTCCGTTTCTTAGCTTAAATTCGTCGATCCGTTCCCCACTATGTCTAGCCGTGAGTACTACGAGTCCGGCTCGGGTGGATATGGCGGCGGTAGTGGTCAGGGATATCCCCAGGGAGGACACTCTGGTGGTGGTGAGAGGTTCTCCGGTGGTGATGGTGGATATGGTAGACAGGGAGGATACGGTGGTGACTCCTACTCTGGCGATGGGGGGTATGGTGGTCCGGAGCGCTTCTCTGGTGGACAGGGAGGGGCATATGGGGCCCAAGGAGGATATGGAGGCCAAGGAGGACAGGGGGGCCAAGGAGGATACGGGGGCCAAGGAGGATATGGTCGTCAAGAAGGATACTCTGGTGGTCAGGGAGGAGGAGGAGGATACGGTGGACAGGAAGGATATGGCCGTCAAGAGGGATATAGTAGCCAAGGGGGGGGAGGATATGGGCGCCAAGAAGGAGGGTATGGCCGTCAGGAAGGAGGATACGGAGGCCAAGGTAGTGGGCAGTACTCTGGCGGCTACGAAGGCAGACCTCACTCAGGCCATTCTCACGGCGGACACGGAGGATACTCCAACGAGTACCAAGGCGGCGGCGGCGGCGGCTCGAACTACTCCGGCCGACCAGAGCATGACTTCTCGTCTTCGGCATCGCACGCGGCCCAGCAATCTTCGAACTCCGACTCTGACCTCTTCTCCACAGCGCTGAACTTCATCAAGAACCGCAGGACGGACGACAACTCGCCCGTCAACGAGGATGAGATGGTGAAAGCTCACCAGTCCCTGTACGGCGGCGGGGGCGGCTACGGACAATCCCACGACTCGAAGTCCATGGGCATGGGGGCTGCTATGCAGGCGTTGAAGATGTTCAGTTCCGGTGGCGGTAGCGCTGGCTCCCACGGTGGTGGTGGTGGTGGTGGTGGTGCTGGCGGTGCTGCTGGCGGCGGGGATATGAATGCTTTTATCGGCTTAGCTATGGCCCAAGCGGGGAAGTTGTTCGATGAGAAGCAGAGTTCTGGGAATGTGGTATGTCTTCCCCGCCAAAGACTCGCTCACTCGCTCACTCACTCACTCTTTGCTTCGCTGCTAACCTCTTCATCTCTAGCACGGTGACAAGCAGTCCGCTATCAATTCCGCCGCTGAGGCCGCGATGAAGATGTACATGCAGGGCCAGGGCAGTGGATCTCATGGCACCGGTGGCCCTGCTGGTCTTTTGAAGCTTGCTAGCAAGTTTCTCTGATTTGACGTAACGTGGCATGCATGTAGTCCATCATTCGTGTGGGACTTCTTGATGGAAACAAGAAAAAAGTGACCAAGTTCGATTTCTGATTTTTACGGCCATATTTGGGACATGATGATATTACTCTCCTACTCGAAACACAATAGTCCTATCCTATTGAGATAAAAGAGCTGTTGTAGTGTAAGCGTAAATTGCTGTTCGACAGCCTTTTAAACAGCTTTAGACGATACTACTAGTCAACAATAGCAACATGGTATTCGTCGATATTCTAACATATTTAGCTTTCTTCATATCAGCAGCAGTCTCTGTCATTCTAAGAACATAATGGGGCAACCGTAGCTGAACAAACACCAAAATGCTATCTGCCCGCATAGACAAAATCCCAAGGGTATGGAGCATCGCATCAGCCGCCACAGACCGCAGAGAACAAGGAGAACATGGAGAACGTGAGCCATCAACGCAAAGAGCAGCAAACGTCAATGGCAAATATAAGGGGAAGGGATACCAAATGAAGAAATGGAAACGCTGATTTCATCAAAAGCAGTGCCAATCAACCACCTTTTACTACCGACCCGACTTAATCTGCCCACTCATCGTCGTCTTCTTCCTTCTTCCCATGCATCGCTTGCTGTCGCTGTTTCAATGCCTCGGCAAGTCCACCGGCAAAACTAGCGTTCGACATCCTGCTTGGAGTGCCCCGCCCACTGGCTCCAGAGGAGTCATGCGAATTAATGCTCACGGCGCTGTCTCGAGTCGCGACCGGAGGAGCAGGCTTTCGCCCGGCCATGTTCGGTCTCTTCGCCGGAGGGGCAGGAGGCGCTGGTTTGGATTTCGCGGCTGCTGCTTTAGCCGCAGCCGAGGCGCCATTGACCGTGGGTTGCGGACTGGCTCTCGCGGCCGCCGGTGGCGGTGGAGGAGGGGTGGGCTTCGGCGCAGGTGCAGCTTGCTCTTGAAGATAAGATTCCGGCGTCCAGCCTTGAACAGACGTGGCCGTGTTCATGCACAGCCACCATCCTAAGCGTCGATGGTAAGCTATAGAAGTATATGCTGGGATAAGAGGGTTCAGCTTACCATTTCCTTCCTTGGACACAACTTGAACGATCTCTCCAGCTTTGATTGACAGTTCGTTCGAATGGCCACTGCTGAAATCGTACAGGACCTTTGCCGTCGGCTTCTGTGAAGCCGGAGGATTCGCGGGCGGCGGGGGTGGTGGCGGTGCTCTCACTGCCTTCGCAGAGGACGTCGACTCGTTTCGTTGATGTGCAGCCGCAACAGCTACGGGGATCACGATCGGCTGCGCTGCTGGTTGGGGAGTCGAATGCGGCAAAGCTTGAGGTGTAGGTCTCGACCTCGCTGCAACGGCTAGCTTTGACGGTCCACCATTAGGAGCTCCTGGACGGAGCAACTTCCCTTTCGTAACAGGTCTGGCTGCAACTTGTTTCGGTCGCGGTGTCGGCTTGGAGACCGAGTTCGGCGGCTCTCCAGGCCCGGTGCGGATAGTATGGCTCTTGTAAACATCGTCCCTAGGCACTTGAGGATCCTTGACAACCTTAACCACAGTGATTTTGCCGGGCTTCTTGCTGTATTCAATGCCATCTCCTATCTTCAAATTCACGCCACGCAAAGCGTTCGTGAGATGCGTGAAGAACTCAGTCTTGAAGACACAGCTAATGAGCAGATCAGGTTCCTGGGGACTGCCAACAAGGAGGGAAAACCAATCGTCCTTTAAATTGGAAGTGCTGACGGATCTGATCGCTCCAATTGGAATCGTCTGCTCCGAGGAGATAACCAGTTGGTTGTTGGCAACTGACTGCGCTACGATGTATACATTTCGATTCGTCTAAAAGGGTCAGGCCAACGCCATTCAACAGTGCAATGAGAAAGGAGCCTACCAAAATAAGAAAACGGGGAACAGGTTTGCTCGATCGACCGAACTTGGACACAAGGACTTCAGACCGACAAGAAAAGAGAATGTTTTCCGATCCTGTAGGGCTCAAAGTCAGATCGTGGTTGGAGGATGTAAAAAGTAGAGTAGAACCTACCAGAGATGCCCGCACGACTATGGATCATTTCTCCAGGACCACCCTTGTTACCGATACCCATGTAGTCGCCCATGAATCGGCGTGAACCGAGAAGACTCATCCTTCGGCGTTCCTTGCGGCCCTGCAGTACTTTGTGCCCTTGGTCGCGCAATTTGATAAATTCAAGACCACCAGTCACACGGCGCCAGAAACGTTGGATGCGAATGGCGCACTCCGTACGGTATCGGACATAGTTCCGCCATGCGCGTTGAATTCTGATAGCCATATTGTGCCAATAGCGATCGCGCATCGCCTCGAGAGCGAACAGGGTTTCCGGAGTCTTAACAAAGACTTTACTAATACCCATTTGGTACTCTTCCGCTGGGATACCCGTGTCCCTCAAGATTTGCCGTGATCCAGACTCCGCATCTCCCGTCCAAGTGTAGTCGCCAGCATACGATGTCTTCGGAGAAAGGAGGTAGAAACGCTCAACGAACTTGTCGAAGGTCTGACGATAAGCAAAACCGGAACGGCGGATCCGAACGTTTTCCTGGAGACCAAGGTACTTAATCTGGTGGAGCACGTTTCCGACATTGTATTCCTTCGGGGCTTTGTTGTCATTTGGTTTAATCGTTCGGATGTAGGACGGCTGTGCCTTCATCAACGTGGCCACGAGATCATTCGCCGAGACCTTGATCTTGTCACTGGCAGTGGGAGGTCGTCGCTTGTCGTCCTGGTTCACCTGGTTCGGGAACAGGGTGTGGACAAACGGATTCGAGCTCGACCCGACGAGATTCAGCAAGTCCTTCAGCAACTGGTCCTTGTTCTTGTCCGTCATGCCTTGCACAGCGTAGCTGACGTCACCGGCATAGTGTTTGACGATGAATTGACCCTGGCGGTTTTCGAAGTTGGGATTCTGTCCTAGGAAGTTGAGCCTCCCGACAAATGTCTGGTCTGCAGCACCCGAATCTGCATGCGCAGTTGCGCAGGCATCGTTCAAAGCCGCGAAAACACCGGGAGGACGCTTGTCCTCAATCAAAGAGCATACAACCTTGTTGTCGAAATATTTGATCGGGGTCCACTTAATCTGCTCACGAGCGTATTCATCCTGCTCTGCCTTCAGCGTTAACTGGATGAAAATCTGCTGGAGCTTCTCATTCACGTAGTTGATGCAAAGCTGCTCAAAGGAGTTCCGTTCGAAGATTTCAAAACCGTAAATATCCAAGATGCCAATCGAGTTGACAATAGAACCCCTAGCGGTCAACGACTGATTCACACGTCCAACGATCCAATCGAAGAGATTGAAGTAAATCGCTTTAGCTAGAGCATCGCGGACTGCGAGCGCCTGTACAGTGTTGAGCGGGACTTCGTACACCGATCCCCTGCGACCTCCTCGAGCAGTCTCCATGATACGGATCGACATTGCCTTGTTCACCTGCCCCGGGTCAACCTCGAGAAGATAGGCAATAAAATTGACGACGGATTGGTCCACGATGGCGGCATTCCCGGAATCGTCTTCGGCGAATTGAATATTGCCTATCCAGAGAATCGCTGCCAGCATCCGGAATACGTCGTCTTGTTCTGCCTCACTCATACCGATTACCCTCATCGCTTCGAGCGTATCCTTGAAGTCGGCAGCATCGTCGACCCCCGAAACGTCGAAACACTTCGACCGGCTGGTATAGGAATATGATTGAGGTTGTTGCACACCGAATAGGTCTACAGTTTTCGACATGGGAACATTAGCCTTTGCTTTCAACAAAATTAAGGGTTTCTGGTCTCCCATACCTCTGTACTTCTGCGGTGCGGCCTTCGTGAATTGATAGAAGATGTGAAAATTGCGCTCGTTTGTGATCTGGTCCACCACTCGGGTCTTCTCGAGCAAATAGTTGGTAATATTAGCACCAACCGGTTCACCGTTTGCATTGAACTCCAGTTCCAGGTACTTTCCGAAGCGTGAGGAATTGTTGTTCCGCAGTGTTTTAGCGTTTCCAAATGACTCAAGCAGTGGATTGGTAGCCAGAACCATGTCTTTCGTGTGTTGAATATATGAGTCGGTACCGCCTGAAACGCTGGCGACGTACTGCATAATGCGCTTTGCAGCTTCTGTCTTCCCTGCACCTGATTCTCCAGAAATGATGACACATTGGTTGTCTTTGTAGGATTTCATATTATAATAAGCGGATTCTGCGACGGCGAAGACATGGGGGGGAACTTCGAGTCTGTTCTTGCCTCGATACGAGTCGAGGACCTGCTGCGTGTAGATTCCCACTGGAGAAGAAGGGGGCAAAAGGTCAGCATCGATACGGATTTAGGAAGGAGGCGTTCGTAGAAAACTCACAGTCTTGAAAAGGGTTAACGGAGACCAAGACGTGTCCGATATATGTCTGTCACGGTGAGGTTAGCCCAACCCTTCAACGGCACACGATCCTATCGCACCATGCTTGCGGGAATTGCCGGTGATTCCTTACATAGATTTCTCCATGTTCGAAGCGCAATTTCAGATTATCGTTGATGGACTCATTCGAAATCTTACTGAGCAGGGTGAGGTCTGAAACGCCAATCTCTTTCTTCTTTGTGCTTTCGAACGCGGCCTTCTTGACCTGGGGCTTCCCCCGTCCTCCACCTCCGCCGCTCGCGGGCGCATCGGCTGTGCCCTTGAAGCGACCGAAACCTCGATTCTTCTTCTCCCCGCCAGCGGGACGTCGTGACGGCGCCTAGAAGCGCGGGACGTAGATTGTCAGCAGGGACGGAGCAGGCAGAAGGCGCAAGAACGGAAAGGAAACGGTTTGGATCAAAGCCAAGGCTCACCATCTTCTATGCAACCTCCTGAGATCTCTGACGTGCCAGTGGACGTTTCAGTTGTGGAAAGACACCCACTATCTATGGTGAGAGAAACAGCGTTCTATTATCGGGACAGCCGGCAACGCGATGATAAGAAGTTACCATTACCGTCGCCAACATCAACCGGCAGCCGTCAGACTGTGGGATAATGGCAAGAGAAAGAATTGCGAAAGGGGGGAGGACTGAGACTCAGCAAGCAGCCCGCACAGTGCCTGTACAGATTGGAAGGAGAAGAGATGGAACAGACAGCCTGACGGTTTCCTGGGTCAACTGCGCCACACTCGGTGGCTCGTCGGTCGACGCGCAATGACAGTTAATTAAGTTCTCTTGAAATCTTAGAATCTGTCCTCTGCCCCGGAATTCGGAATACCTGGTGCCTACGTCCCTTGCCTCCGGTTACAAATCAAAGGCAACGTCAAACTCAAAATTTTCCCCTATTGTTCTGTGGGGACAGAACAATCTTGGAAGGAAGCGAAAACGATTTCACAAACACGTAAGACTGCTACCCGACGTAACTGGCCGGCGATCACTCAGCGCCTGGTCTCCCCCAGAGGCCAAGGCATAAGCGAAAATTCAATTTAGCGTTTAGGCAGCTTAAATAAAAAAAAAGGCGGTTGAATTCGTCGGTGGCGGGTGCCTTGTTTAAGAATAGAACCAAAAACGTCATTCTTGATCCTTTGTGCCAGTAGGGCTTCGGCTCAAGCCCATGGCCTTCCTGGATCCTTTTTCTTTTTTTTTTTGCCCAATCGCGCAAGTGGCGGAAATAACTCTCAGTGCTTCCATTCCAGGTCGGAAAATTTTGGCCAAGGTACGGTCTTCTACTCTTCGCCTGGCGAGTCAGGACCAGGTTCGGATGGGATCGGACGGACTTCGAGAGAGATAGAGGCAAAGCGCAATGATGGAGTTTCTGTATATTACAAAGTCCTACGGAGGGAGGAAAGAAAGAAAACCGCATGCAGCAGAAATGAAGAGACTGGGTTCGAGGGAACTGAGACATTCAGGGCCACAGGGTAAAGCTGAGGAACCGTCACCTCTCACTTCGCTAAATGTAGACTGAAGGCGAGGTGGAGCGGAGAATACTCTAGTTCTATTCATTATATACAGGGGTTATAATCCTCCAATATTTTCAGACAAAAGTAAAGACATATGCCATCCAGCTCAGATTGATGGCGCGCATCCAGCGTTCAGAACAATGTCGAAAATCATGACTAGAAACATCGCCCAGTGTGACCGTGTCTCCGTATTACTATAAATGAACATCCAGGGTCAAATATGGTCCCATATTAAGCCATATCCAAAGGTGTAGGGCAGGAATCAGACGAATACTACAGGTTATGTATTCTCAGTTGGCCGGGAATCTTTGCTGTCGTCACCGGCCCGGATGGTCGAAGGTGGAGACGGCGTGTCTTGCTCTCCCTCAGCCGAAGAGTGAGGTTCTTGTGTCGTTCCGAAGATACGAGAAGAAAAGGAGGAGAAGTAGGACTGGATACGTGCAAGCCTCGACTCATCTCTGGCATCTTCCCCACCCTCCATGTCCTCCGTCTCCCAGATGTCGCGAGACAATATATGGCCAGACTTGACTGATTCTCCGTGCTTGGACTTCAGACGCAGAACTTCCTTTTCCAAGGTCACCAAGGCCGTCCGGGCAGCCTTCTCGGAGTCCTGGAGCTCTGCCAGCCGGTCCTCGAGATCTTCTCTGCGTGTTGCTTCTTTCCTTCTGGATCTCATGGTTTCAAAAACAATTAATCCGCCCGCCACCAAGAACAAGAATGATTCACTGATGAAATTGGCGCCGGATTCAATGGCTCTTGCTTCGGAGAGGGGCCGGATATATGGTTTCGGCGCTGGCTTTGTTGCTTCCGACGCTAAGGCTTGCACTTTTGCTACTGCCTCGTTTTCTGCCTTTGCCTCCGACTCTGTCTTTGCTGTTGGAGACGTGGGTTTGAGCTTCCTAACAGCCGCTTCGGCTTCGGCTTGTCTTCTGGCCACGGAGGTGTCGCGAATGTTCCCTAATCGAAGACGCACGTCGAGTCGATGAAGCGCCTGTGCCACGGAGACACATATGCTTCGGAAACGGGCATGTTCGCGAGCCTGAGCTTTAATTTGGTTCTTTCAGAAGGTCAGCATTGCACGCTGCTACCGAGAACCAGTTCAGGTGTCACGCACAGCGATCGGCTTCGAAAGGGTGCGAATAAAGAGAGACGATAGTTTCAAGGTCAGCGACATCGAGCTCTAAATGACAGCACGGGAGCTGGAAGAAAAAAAAAAAAAGGTTCAATGGAACGAGACAGAGAGCAAGTGAAACAAAGCATCTTTTCGAGTTCGCGAGTAGATTGAGGCGACAACCTGCAGGCATCCACCGGGTTGAATAATACGTTGGCCGGATCCGTCCAGTCGGAGCTCCCGGTGCACTATTCCCCGAACCGCTCATTCTGTCCTCCACGGCCTTGGATGTGGGCGAATATCAGCAAGCTGGGATGTGTATATTACTCCTAGAATGATATATTTATTTATTTAAAAAAAAAAAGGAAGGAAAGCGAAAGAAGAAAATGAATAATTTTTGTGGGTTTTTGATACTGTAATAATTAAAAGTACAAAATATACAACCGTAATATATCTTGCTTAGGGAAATACATGTTGCAGAAATCTGTCTGCATATATATGTATACCCCACGTCCGTATATACTGTATCTAAGTTTCAAGAATCCTACCTAGGTAGTTACTTTGCTGTTGAGATATCGGAACAAGAATTTGCCATTTTATGTGGAATACAGAATGTATTTAAAATGCATTCAAGACGGTCGGGTTATGTAACACAGTTACGTAAGCTAGACATGTCCGTTGTTGGGCTGCCCTACCGTTGTTTATGTATTTCCCTTTCGGGAAGGCCGCCGTTCAGGGCTTCTTCCTACTTTTGCTTCTGCACTTCCAACCTCGTCTCTCTCCACCGACGGCGCTTGCTTTGCGCTTGCTGTATAGTTGTGGATTTCGGCGCGTTGGATTTTTAGTGAGTCTCCATCATGCAATCCTAGTTTTCTCTTTGCGCAGACGACGGACATAAATATATATATATTTACGTACACTGCGGCGCATGCGACACCTGCCAGATACTAACTGTCCGTTCCAGGGATATTGCCTCTACGTCAGCGTCCTTATGTCCCTTTGTACAACTAGTTGTGTCATTATTTTATAATCTAATGAACCCCGACGACTATTTGCGATCTATTGAACGATATTAGCCTAACCTCAACATCCAGTCCACAACTACTCAGTCCACTCCTCTCGTTCCTCCCTTCACCCTTGGGTCAGGACATAGGGACTAATATGGCGGCACTATCGCCGCGCTCGGCCAACGTGATCGTGAAGCCAAAGATCGCCGCGCAACACAAATCGGCAGACGAGAAGGCTGCAGCAGGCCGTCCCCGAATAGACGGAGTACCGAAGCATCTACCACCGCCGCCTCCACCAGTGGTGACGGAACCCGGCGAGGATGCGGAACGATATGCGACGGGCCCGTTCTTAGGGAAAGGAGGTTTTGCGATTTGCTACGAAGGGACGTTGATGCGAAACCGCCGAGTGTTTGCAATGAAAGTGGTCAAGTCAGACATGAAGAAAAAGATGCAAGATAAGGTACTCCTTTTATGCGAATGCCGTTAGCTGGTCAATGCGGGGCGAGATAGAGAGGACAAGGGTGCTAACTCGACCACTTCCACAGTTCCAAACAGAGCTACAGATCCACTCCAAGATGAGACATCCCCATATCGTCCAGTTCCACCGTGCCTTTCACTTCGATGACAGCATCTACGTTGTCCTAGAGCTGTGCCCAAACGGGTCGGTCATGGACATGGTCCAGAAAAGGAAGTGTCTGAGTTTGCCGGAGGTCAGACGGTTTATGATCCAGCTTTGCGGAGCAGTAAAATACCTGCACAAGCGAAACGTCGCACATCGGGACTTGAAAATGGGCAACATCTTTCTCGATCGCAATATGGACATCAAAGTCGGTGACTTCGGATTGGCGGCGATATTCGTGTCGGAAAAGGACGAGAAACGACGAAGAACAGTGTGTGGTACCCCAAACTACATTGCCCCCGAGGTTGTGGACCGGAGCAAGCGTGGCCACACTCAGAAGGTAGATATTTGGTCATTAGGTGTGATATGGTAAGTGCAGATGCAAGCGGGCACGAGGAGGCGCCGATGCTAAATGTCGATCTCTTAGTTTCGCGATGCTTTCTGGTTATCCTCCATTTCAATCGAAGACCCAGGAAGAGATTTACGAAAAAGTGAGGAACCTGAGCTACGTCTGGCCAAAGAATTCGGACCGTGGCAACTGCATCCCTGACGAAGCTAAAGCGCTGGTCGCTTCGTGCCTCAACCTCTCAGAAGAGGAGCGGCCAGACCCTGACGACTTCGTTGAGCATCCATTCTTCAAGATGTATGATGGCTGCATTCCGCGACGACTGGATCCGGAATGCCGCTTTGCGAAGCCTGTCTGGCTCATGTCAGATGAGCCTCGAGGAGATTCCATGCTCCCGGGTTATAGTTTGGATTACGATGAGACGCTGATGGGCTACGCTAGCCACATTGACGACCCTAGCCAACGTTATCGCATGTGCAGGAACGCATTCTATAGTCTCTGCGGCATTGGAAGAAAGTCCGATGGTTCAGCTAGGAAACCTGTGGGTAAAAACTGGTCCAAGTCAGCCTATGCTGAGTGCTGCCTTGAGGACGAGGATGGTCTTCAACCGGTGGTACCTTTGCCGGAGGATTCAGTCTATAAATTCCCCCACAACAGCGAAGGTGATTGGAGTGTCCCAGAATCAGCTCTAATTGGGCTAAAAGAAGACTCGACTGGGAAGAGCAGCTTAAGGGCCCAGCGCAACTCGTCCCTGCGAAGCAAGGCTTCATCGCTCACCCGAACTCAGGCAGCTCTCGCTGCTGCTCAACAGAGACGGAGGGATTCAATGAGCCATGCAGCTACCCTTCGGCAGCGGGCTGCGTCCGGTAGGTGTTCTGGGCCAAAGAGTACGGCAACCTGCGACCCCGCGGTTCCCCCAGTGCCCGCACTTCCTTCCGCGGCCCCCTTGTTTGATCTGAAAGAGTTACACCTGGATGCTCATCCTGCTTCAGCGGTGCCCACAGGAGGTCTGGCAGAACGACCTATCCGCACTCGCTCCGGAGCTGCCGCCGCCTATGCTGGCTCCCTCCGTGGTCTGGACGAGAAAATGATACCACATGCACCTAACTCTGGTAGTGCTTATGGAATGTTAACAGTAGGCAAGACTCGATCACAGTCTCGGAAACTGCAAGCTGCCAGCAATGGTCCGTCTCCACCGGCAGCAGCTCCTGTGACAGCCCCGGGCGAGCCGTCGGCCAAGTTGCGACGTCCTTCGCGCCTAGCGTCAAGGGCAGAAGGGAGAGATGCTCCAAAGGACGGGGCACGAGAGAAACCAGGGCCAATTGAGGAAGAGCTAGGAGGCATCCCGAGATCTCGCAGACAACCTCAGGGAGACGACGATGTCACAAGCCGAGCGAGTACCAAGACGTTATCTTCTGGAAGCAAGCCTTCCTCCACTCTCGGATCAAGCCCGCTGTTTCATTCCGAGGATCAATGCGAGATTCTGCCTGGCACATCTCTGGACGATGTAAATGTACACTTGCGGCTCATGCTCTCCAACCTCATGTCTCGCTCTTCCACTCCCCGGCGGGGAACTGTGAGAGGGAAACCGCACGCTTATGTCATCAAATGGGTGGATTATACCAATCGATATGGAATTGGATACGTACTGGATGACGGAACTGTGGGTTGCGTCTTCAAGGCCGAGAATGGCCAGCCGGCGAGCTTTGTAGTAGTGCGAGACGGGGAGCGGCACTTTCGTCGAAAGGCTCGTGCCTTGGAAAAGCAAGGAAAGGCAGGCTGCACTTACTCGGATGCGGACCAACTTGTCCCACAGAACGGAAGTGCAATCGAATTCTACGAGAATTTCGAAGATCGGCCGTTGGAGTACCTTGGTATTCGACGAGCATTGGTACCAGCGTCGATGTTCGAAGTCAAGGGATCCAATTCGGTGACTTCTGGGGCAGGAATCAGAATTCGCACCAACTCTGGTATTGAATGCACCAGAAGCGATGCAGAGAAGGTTAAACGAGTCAAATTGGTCGACCAATTTGGGAAGTACATGATCAGATCCTTGGGAAGGCATGCTGATGAAGGGCCTCAAGAAGATGGTGTGTTGAACGAAACAAATGGCCAGTACGTCAAGTTCTATCAGAGGCTGGGCAACGTCGGCATCTGGGGATTTGGTGACGGTGCCTTTCAGGTAGGACTAGTCCAACTGCACAGGTTGTTGCGCTTTGGTTACTGACAGATGTCCATCCTTCTTAGTTCAACTTCCCTGACCACACGAAACTGGTCATATCTCGGGGTCGCACCCGGGACTCGTCGCCGTGGATAGACTTCTATCATCTTTCCGCCTCAGCAGCTCGTTATCTATCCGCAAAAGGGAGGATGCACCCGTCCGGGTTTGATACTCGTGCCGTCGCTTCGGAGGAAGCGGCTATTCTCTTGGCCATTGCTGATGGCACGCTAACGAGCTCTGTGAATGGAAAAATACGGGATATTCTGGAGGCAAATTCTTTTCTGCAAAAGATCGGCTTCATCCGGAGTGTGTTGAAGACTTGGATCAAACATGGACGGCTGGGAGGCCGACCATTACCGCAAACGCAGACGCAAACGCTCTCAGATGGTAAGCAGCTTGATGAAAGGTCTGGTGCCCCTCCGAGGGAGCTCTACTGGGAGGGGGCCCAAGAGTATTCAGAGCCCGGTGGGCCAGGAGGGAAATTTGTTTGGGTCACGGTGGGTGCTCCTGGAGGAGACGGAGAGTATCGAGCCCTAACACTGAAGTCGAGTGAGAGTCAACGTCAAACTCTGAGGAAGCCGGAAAGACGACCAGAAGACGACGACCGGGAAACAGCTGCACTAATGGAGAAGCTTCATGCGCTGGGTCGGAAGGACGGCCGTGTGTAAATACTGTTGGATCGGCCGATGGAATGGTTTATTTACTACTTGTATTTTCTTGTTCATGTCTCTCTTTATACCCATTTGTTTGTATGATCATGTGTTCGCTCATTACAGCGACAGTACTCTTTCGTCTATTTACTGCTACTTCGGTACGAGTACTATCTATGCACTACATAGATAGATACGTTGATTATAGGAGCCAAGAAGAGCAGGTAGGTAGCGTAGCCCCAGCCTCTCGAGCAGCCACACGCCACAAGTACTTCTTTTAAGCAGGCCGCGGACCCGTAGGAACAGCAGGACTATCTTCCTGATCACAGTCGGGGAGCAGCATCGACCAATCCGAAAGACAGGGGAGCTTTGAAGAAGTGGCCCATATTCCGCGAGCGACGGTGCTCAACTAAATGGGCTGCAAAGATACCTAAGGTATATTCCCCACAGGACATTATTAGCAACAAGCACCTACGAGTATACCTACGAGTACACTACCATCTAAGTCCTCAGCTGTATATACACCTACTACCATAAGGATAGAGCGGGATTGCCTGAATCTCGGTTCAGTTTAACGTTACATACAGCGTAGGGACCCGATGCAAAGAGCGATGCAGATTGAAGACTAACGAGTCATCCGTCCACAACCTAGTCAGTGGAGACAGCGCGTATCGACAAACGACCAACGAAAAAGAACAAAAAAGAGCCAGAAATGTAAGAAAATTATATCTACTATGCGAACGCGAGTGGTGGAGAAAAGGGAAATTTGAAGTAACGGCTAAACTGCCACGACCCCGTGGAGCGCGCAGGCTTATCGTAGAACGGAAGCTCGAAGGACAGAATATTTTCAAGTTACTTGTACATGCATCAAGATATAAGGAGAATATAAATAAAATAAGGGAAAAAAAAAATAACAAAAAGAAATATCAACAAAGAGTATGCTTTCGTGTAGGGCAGATGATTTAGAAGGCGTCAATGCAACCCCAGTGTTGCTCAACATCAAACTCGCCAGGGGCCTTCCACGAGTCGTCGGCATACGAGAAGAAGACGGACTTGCTGCCGGCGAACTTGACAATTGACTCGAGGGCGATGCGCTGCGTATCGACACCAGGGATGGCGTCACCGTTGGAGTTACCAGCGTTGGGCCAGCCAGTCTCCAGGTTGTAGGTCTCCTTGCCCGGGCAGATGGCGCCGAGAATGTCCAGCTCGGACTTGACAAACTCACCAGCGAGAGGGGCGGTGACCTGGGCGTTGAAGAAGGGGTGCAGGTTGGCACCGACAATATCAACCGATCCGCACAGCGCGCTGCCAGACTCTTGCCAGACGTTGAGCGGCTCCGTCGTCGTGACCCCTCCGGTGAAGCCAGCCTTCTTGAACGCAGCCTTAGCAGAAGTGATGAACGAAGCGAGCTCCGAGGCGGTGGTCCAGCCATTCTGGATGGCCTCGTTACCGACCACAATGAATTTGACTAGTTCCCACTGGGCCCAGGAAGCGATGAACTCGACTTGGTCCTGGGCTCCGCTGACGCCGCTGCTCGAGATGTACACACCCACGATCAGCTTCAGGCCGTTCTGTTGGGCGGCCTCACCGATATATTCGAGACCATTGCAGTCGGTCGAGTAGACACGGATGGTGTCGAATCCCTTCTCCTTGGCGACGGCGATATCGGACAGAACGCTGCCCTTGTCCTTGCAGCCACCCTGGCTGGTGTAGGGGGAATAGGTCACAGCGAACTTACTGCCACCAATGGCACCACCGGTGCTGGAGGGAGCCGCGGAGCTGGAGGAAGAAGAAGAGGACGAGGAAGGCGCGATGCTGGAGGAGCTGGCTGGCGGTGGCGGAGGGACACTGCTACTGCTGGAAGTAGATGGCGGGGGCGGGAGAGCCGAGGAAGAGGAAGAGGTAGTCGTGGGAGCGGGGGGCGGAGGAGCAGCGGAGGTGGTTGCTGGAGCAGCGCTGCTCGGGAGACCGGTGCTGAAGGGGCAGACATAGATGTACGAGGACTGGGTGACGGTCACGGTCTGCTCAGGCTGAGTGTAGGTTCCAGGAGTGAAGCTTGCCGGAGTCGGGTAGACAATGACAGTGCTGGTCGGCACATACGTGGTGATGGGAGCAATGGTGTAGGTGCCGGCGGCGGGGCAGACGTAGGTGGTCTCCTTGATGATGCTGGTCACCGTGCTGCCCGAAGCCTCGGTCGTGGCATACGGGACAGTCAAGGTGGTAGCGCTGGAGACCACGGTAGTGACACCACCAACAGTGTGGGTGCCACTGGGGACGGGTGCAGTGGTGGCTCCGCATACAGTCGTTTCCCGAGTGACCGTGATAGTCGTAGCAGGGATCGTGTAGGTACCGGGCGTAGCGAAGCTGGTGATGCTAGGCGTGGGCAGAGGAACAGCCGAGGTCGATGGTGGAGGTGGAGGCGCAGAGGAAGTCTCTGGAGCAACCGAAGAAGGAGCAGGCGCGGAGGAAGTCTCCGGGGCAGCAGATGAAGGAGCAGGGGCAGAAGAGGAAGTTTCCGGGGCAGCAGGAGCAGAGGAGCTTGGAGTGACGATGACCGTCACGGTAGTGTAGCTGGTCGACTGAATAGTTGTCGTGGTCTGCGATGTGACAGGAGCTTTCTGGACGGCGGTCGTGGTCTCCGATGTTACTGGAGCTTCCTGGACGCTAGTCGAAGTCTGCGATGTGGCTGCAGCCTCGGGGGTGATGGCTAATTGTTTGTTAGTCTGTCTCCACTGCATCTATACATGAAAGAACCCTAGGAAAAAAAAAAAAAATAACTCACTGGTGGGAGGGCCGTAGTAGGTGATGGTCGTGGTGGTGCAGCCGCAAGTACCGTTAAGAGCAGCAGACAAACCAGACTCGACACCGCGACGACGGTGGATGGAATCATGACCATGACGGTGGAGGTGAGCATCGTGAGCCAGGGCAGAACCCAGGAGGGCTGCGACGGCTGTAAAGAGCGCAGCCTTCATGTTGACGATGCGTCAGGGGGGGACTGACTTCCCGTTGTGTATATGGCCCGCTGGGAGACTGTCGTAGGACGGACAAGAGTACAAAACAATGACGAACAGATCGATTAAAGAGTGCCCGCTGAATGAGTGGAAGCGGTGGTCAACGAGGATCAAGCAGTGGGAACGAAGGGAAGGGGATTGGGAAGGCCCGACGACCTTTTTGACTGAGGGAGGCTTGCAGGAGGGACAAGGAGGAGAGGAGGAAGAAGAAGGGGAAGAAGGGAGGAAGACACGCAGAGAGAAAAGGGAAGGGAAGGCACACGCAGCGCCTCCCCTGACGGTAAATGAGCTGCCCGGAACAGGCCTAGCGCGTGCTCCAAGGGTGTCCGTTAATTGCGCTGTCATTTAAAGCGTCGATCGCCCGCCCAATCACAGCCTCGCCCTGATGAAACGCGGCGCTCTGGGACTAGCGCGGGCTCCGTCGCGGTTAGTCTGGTTCAGGCACGCGCTTTCCATTGGTCAGGTTCTGGCAGCCAGAGCGGTTCCAACCCCACGTGGACCCCGCTTTCGGCATAGAGCGGTTCTGTACGGTAGGTACGATACAGTACAGTACTATACGCCCGGGCGCTGAGTCGCTTGACGAGTCGACAACACCTGATATTATTATCACATCAGGTACGGAGTACCTTAGGTACCTAGGTACTTACCTACCTGGTTCATAAGGTACCTGGTACTTTAATTACTACCTATGGTTGAGTCGAGGCATCGTGTCTGCCGTTGGAGCGATTTCAATCGTTCTCATTTCCCCACTGTACCTAAGTACACAATATCCTGCCGTCACTGTGTACAGACATACCATCACCATGGTCCCACAGGCCAGACCGTCCTATCGACCTCCAAGACATTTATTTAACATGGTCGATCGACCCCACCGCCGCTCTGACAACTTGGCTAATTACACAAGCTGAGTGAGCAGTTTGCCAGTGTTCTTGCCCTCAAACAGTCTCATCCATGTCTGTGGAACGTCCTCCAGTCCAGCTCTCACAATGGTCACTCCCTGCTCAGTCGCTTTGATCTGGCCTGCCTGATACGCCTGGATCAGAGCGTGCGCAATCTCCGCCCATCGCCCCGTCGGAATCGCATCCAGCACCACCAGTCCCTTGATTTGGAGCCTCATCGCGATGACATGGTACCAATTCGTGATGATCCCCTCCGGCTTACCAGTCTGCTTCAAGTTGTACGTGGCAATCGCCCCGCAGGCAGCCACCCTCCCTTCCTTCTGCAGCAGCGTGAGCATCAAATCCAGAATCTCCCCGCCCGCATTGTCGAAGAAGACTTCCACGAATCCGTCCACGGCTCTGATGAGATCGTCCCTGAACGTCGCGCTCCGGTAGTTGACGCAGATGTCTGCCCCCAGACTTTCCACCCACTTGCACTTCTCGTCTGTGCCGGCAATGCCGATGACTTTCCGGCATCGCAGTACGTTCTTCGCGATTTGAACAGCCACTGAGCCCACTGCTCCCGCGGCCCCGCTGATCACCACTGCGTCTTCCGGTCCGGCATGCACGATGTCAACGAGTCCGTAGTACGCTGTTACGGCGGTCACTCCGAACAGACTCGCGCTGTCCGTCGGCGTTAGACCGTCAACCGGCTGTACGGGCATGCATGCTTCAGCGGGGAGCACAGCGTACTCACACCAGCCCGTCATGGCGGAGACGAGGGTCCCCGCGGACAGCTTCGTCGACCTGGACTCGATCACCTCCGCGATGGCATGCGAGGTCGGAATGGTGTGTCCCACGTCCACGGGCTCGGTGTAGAGCCGGTCCCGGCTGATGTTGGGGTCGATCCATAGTCGCATGGCCGGGTCATTGGGCAGATACAGCACTTTGACGAGCACTTGTTCGTCTTCGAGGGGAGGGAGCGACTTCGTTTCGAGTCGAAAAGTCGCGCCCGGTCCGGATATGATTGGGAGACCGGAGGGTTTGGTAGCCAGAACCCAGTGCCGTGTTGTAACAGTCATGGCGACAGTATACCTAGGCCGGTAGTACTAGTAATTATTAATGCGTAGATAGTATAGTAGAGCCTGTTCACCAGAGGACATACTACAGACTGCTAAGGCATGGACAGTTTAAGTACCACCACAGCCTCAGCTCTGATGCACAGATTGATAAGCGCACATCCAGACATGCCATCAGATCCGTAGAATCAAAGTCCGCACGTACTGCGGGCGCAACCTTTGGTCTGGTGCGGCCCATCGCCTTCGTCTGTGCTGGTTCCACGGCAAACCCGACGGGACATAAACCACAGTCTAAATTCCCGGATGCAGGTCAGAAAGTGCGGGCATCTGTGGATCCGCTGCGGGGAATTGTGGAACACCGCTACGGGCTCGCGTCCGCCCGATGGCAGCACTAGGCAGACAGAAGTCGCAGATTTCTGACTTCTGCTCCAACAAAACTACATATTGTGGTCATGCGAGGAGATGTCTGGATGGATGATATGAGATCCTTGGACTCGAGTGTCGTCATTGCAAGCATGAACTTCCCAAAAAGTTGCAGATATCAAATTAGTCCTACTAGCATACCGGAGTGAAAGTGCGGGCCTCAACCTGCTCAATGCCTTTACAAGATACGAGAAGCACCTTCTCAAACGGCTCCAGCTTCCGTGGCGGGGAAACAAGCCAAAGCGCCGTAAAATCCAGATACCTCACTGTGCCTGTCTCACCACGGCGTTCGAAGTAGACAGCAGGGGAGTCCCAAGAGCCCTCCACAGTGGAAACAGGCAGAATACCCAAAGTCGGGAGCTCAACGCAGACACCATGCTTGAATATCGAATATATCCCATGTAGCAAAAAGGCAAGTATGACCGTTCTACGCACACTTTCAGCCTGGATCCAACTCTGCCATGTCGTCCTGGCCGCAGCCTGAAGCTCCGCATCAGCTCGCCGAAGCAGCTGCAGTCCCCATGCTTTCAACATGGTTGCGTGCTGTTCCGCGATGACCCGCTGATGGACATCGCCGTGAAAAAGCCGTATGGTTTGGTACAGCACCATAGCCTGCATCTTGGCCAGATCTTCCAAAAGCGTCGTATTCAAACTCGACTCTGGCCGCAGCAACTCCAGCACCTCTGCATCTAGATTTCGGAATAGAAACGGTTTAGTCTCCTCGCTCATACAGTTAAATGCAGCACACAGGCCGAACGCGGCCCGTATTGCGCGCAGAGGTTGGCCCGGATACAGATCCCTGTGGATGAAGACTGTTTCTGCACGCTCGGCGAAATCGCGCGGGTAGCTTTTTAATTGCTCTATTACCCATTGCCAGCTCCGAGTCGTGCCTGAGATAGGCTGTGGTTCACCTAGGTCGCCTAGAAGACTCGGTACGCTGGGATATAGTAGCTCTTCCATCAGGTCGAGGCCGTGCTGCACTGACGTGGAGTCGAGAGCGGCGTCCGAGAATCCGTTTCTACCTCCATCTCTGTCTCCCTGTTGATCGTCGGAGAACACGGTTTCACCAGTAGGCCAGATGACACTACTACCTTCGGCGACTGCTTGCTCTTGACTCGTGCTAGTGGGTGGTGGTGGTGGTGGTGGATGTGCGTAATGGCACTGCTTCCGGTTCGTCCGGCAACGATTGCATGCAGGATAAGCAAGATCGCACTTTCGTCGCCCCTTGAAGCAGCGGTCGCACGACTTACGACGGAGTGACATGTTGCGTGGGTCTAGGACTTCATCTGATGAAGGAACTTGAACTTTGATGCAGATATCAGCAACTTGAAGTTGGTTGGAGCGAAGTTATGTCATGCTGACCGCTGACAAATCCGGCTGCTTTCCAAATAGAAACTGTAGGTAGTAGATATAGATTTTTTATGAACAACACAGAGTGCATATGATTTCCATGTAAATTACAGGATGTAAGGGGAAACTGAGGTAGTTGGATAGAGCAGAGTTACTATCTAGTAGTTACACTGTAAGATGACTTCAGAACCCTCCGTTCAAATGCAGACAACTAAGCCTTCAACCACCGCAATCTTCCGTATACAGCTCAGTAAACTCGTCAGATCCTACGCTTGATAAATAATCAATTGGAAGCGGTACAGACGGAGCATGGAGGGTTCGCTATTAATGTACGTTTTGTTCCAGCCATGGGACTACTTTCAGGACTTGGCTCGAAATGACAGTACGCACTACAGGGTCGAGCAACTGGAGAAGGTCATCTCTGTTATCATGAGCAAGCAGACATAGGTGGCCTTCCCTTGAAGTGGACCCATATTTCGTCTTGTAATGCTCCAGACTTAGATCAGAATCCATAGTAGGGAAAGGAATCTCGCATCCCGCGGGCTAAGTCGGACTGCCAGCTAGCTTCTTCAGCTCCTCAAAACGGTGCGTAAGGTCACTAGTGTGAGCATTCGGCTCGTAGGGAAGAGCATCGAGCGCGGAAGAGAGTCCTTCATACATGAGTTCGATGAAGCTCCTGTCGATGGCGACGCACCACATTTGACACTTGGGAAGACTTCTAGTCAATATGACTGTCGGCAGGCCACCAAAAAAGTGTAAACTGCTCTGGCTTTGGTTATAACGCCAACTGTTCTGTTCTGGGAAGTTGTAAACGCCATTACATCCCAGACTGGCTTATTAGGATGGCCACTTAGGTGCTATTCTTTTGGCGCCCGAATTTTGCACCTACAGTCGCATAGTCAGATCGTTACGCGGTCTCCAATTTGATCGCCCAAAACAATCAATAAGGGTATTCAGGAGAGACCCTTAATCTGCTTTGAAAGGCCCTTGATTATCATGGAGGTGAGCATCCGGCAATACTGAGATAATAGTGACCTCAGGCTCCGCAATTTGGACCAACCGACAGGAGTTGCGAATCTGAAGTGGATAGAATAGTCCATCAGGGCCATGGATCGACTTGTTTCGCCAACTCCCTTCTGATGCCTTCATAGAGATGTTTGAGGAATCCGAGACTGCTGGCATTGCAAGTAGCATCTTGGTTCATGAACACGCCAGCATGTTCGGCTCTGCCTCGAACCTTCAGCCATCCCGGGGAAGTCCGCCATTGCTTTCCTGAGTGTACACTATTCTAGACTGCAAGTAGGAATGTTTGATCGGAGAAACTGTCTAGTCGAATATGTCATAGCATGGCGCGAGGCCGCCAATTTCAGTGGAAGATGGCGGTTCGATTGTCGGTTCATGTATGGACAGACCGAGACACCAGGTGCACGGCCATAAGCATAGGGTAGCAACTATAGGACAGTTCACAAAACATATTAGTAGCAAAATATCTTCTCCTGGTCGTGTATGTTCTCGGCGCTGTGTCTGTAATTCAGATGATCTTCGTCGATGAGTATAGAGGGAAGAGGGCGGTATAAAGCAAAAAAACAAGAAAAGGTATCAAACTATACAAGCAGGTTAGTGGAGGTGCAAGAGAGCCCGTTCCGCTAAATCTTTGAAGCTGACGGCCACTCCAAACATAGACTTGTCCGTTCCATCAAGGCGAGCCTAGCTGGATCAGTTCAGCGAGTTCGGAACTCTCCGCATCGAACATATCACACAAAAGAGAGGATCGTGGAGGGATGACCCGACTGCTACGCCCGTCCCGAGAGGACTCGGGAACACACGCAGTTTGCAATTCTCGCGCGGCCTCAGGCTCCAACAGGATGACAACACTTGATGAAAGAACTCAACCGATCCTTATGACGATACACAGTTGTGCTGCCCAGGCAGGACGAGCCTCAGAGTGCACATTGCACAAAGCATCGTAGGAAAGATTCGGACGGTAAACCGGGCGCGGGATGGTGGCACTCGGGTCACACCACCGTTGGGCAATAAGCACGGCCCGCACCGATGTCAGAGACTTGTTCTTTTGGGCAGCCCTCTGCCTAGGTATTACAGTCCGAACTGCTGGGTCCAGAGAGAATTCTGGTTGTTGTCGGTGGCTGACAACGGTGGTCCACCCATTGGCGGGGGGCGCATCACAGGACAGACAGAGATGTCATGTCATCTTTGCTCCCGGCTTCATCGAACTCCTGGGTGAGGTGACCCCGGACGTCGCCGTGGGCTCAGCATACCACACGCGACAACTCGCTCTCATAGGCTGGTTCCCTTCTGTCTCTTGTCCCCTTTGTCTGGATGCGTGTGAACTCGAACCTTGGATCCCGTTCCGTGAAGTGGCCTGAGTCAGTTGAGGAGTGTCGCCGGCGTCATGTCATCCATGGTGATGCAACTGCCCTTCTGTGGTAGATATAAGAGGGTACCACCTAGCACGAGATATCGCTTTGATCATTCATTGTGCTGTACAATCAAGCAAGCGAGATTCCCCAGAGTTCATTGCCTGAGGCAGGACGTTACTTTCCATCGAAGTCATCGACATCTATACTATACCCTTTTACCTTATATTTATATAAATTATCAACATGTCTACGAAGGAAGCACCCAAAGCATCCCATCCCAACGACTTCGGCGGTGACCTATGGGTCCGAGACAAGACGACACACCGCGTACGTTTGTGTTCAATCCCGCCTCCTCTGTCTGTTCTTAAGTTAACCCTCAAACTAACATCTTCATGCAGTCTCCCACGCAAGGCAGAGGCATGTTCGCTGGTCTCCAAGACGTGAAGCACTACGAAGTCGACCACGGCTGGGCCAAGCGGTCTGAGACGCCTCAGAGCGGTCTCCTTAGCTTCCTCTACAGCCGGTATGTACCCCGAAGTTCCATACCTGATAACTGTAATCTCTTTTAGCTTGGCTAACGACGTCGCATCAGTATCTTCGGTGGCAACTATCGTCCTCCCAGCGAGTAAATACCCCTCGAGTCTAGTCGAGTCAAGTCCGGATCGAAATACCTTTAGATTCAGACCGGCCGTGCCCGTCCCTCGATCGGGTCGTGCGACATAGGTTGATGGGATATGATTTGATTCGATTCGATCCACGCAATATCCATGGTACCATGCCTCCCGTCGCGTGGGTAGATATCTGGCGTCGTCATGTTTGATTTTGGTTACGGAGTTAGGTCATTTGCCTCCAGCGTGCCGTACATCGATATATTGATTTTTTTCTTTATTCGTTCTGTTGTATACCAGTACCAATGTACCAATATCAGATTTCAATGAAAAAAAAAAAAACATATAAATCGACCATCTAACATCCAGTTAAGGTAGTGTGAATGCAGCATACAGTCTGGTATTATGTACAATTGAAAAAGAAACCCCCAAGATACAAAATGCCCACGAGCGCATGAACTTCTTAAATAAGCATAGTCAAAACACCCATGCAGGCACCAACATACACCGAACGAGCAAAGAAGTTACAGTTTAACAGAGGAAAAGGAGAGAAGCCACTTTAGTCTTAGCGCTGTCATCTAATCCCACGAGTCGATCTTCATCGTTCCGTTCTCTACCAAGTTCTTGTGCATCTTGAATGCGTTGAAGAGAAGGTGAGGCTCGTGGCCCATGCCCTTCTTCAGACACTCGAACTCCGCGCGATCCAGGTAGTCGGTCAGGATAGGCTGGTAGTCGGGGTGAGCGCACTCCTTGATGACGACACGAGCACGCTGCCGCGGGCTGAGGCCGCGGACGTCCGCTAGACCCTATGGATTCGTTAGTATGAAATCTCGTACGTATAATTAGTAACCACGGGAGCAATTCTACATACCTGCTCTGTAACGATGACATCCAAGTCGTGCTCCGTCTGGTCAATGTGCGTGCAGAAGGGCACCACGCAGGACATACCCGTGGGGTCGGTCTTGCTCGGCCGCACGCTAGGGGTGTGCATGATACTGTACTTGGAGTTCCGCAGGAAATCGGCCGAACCGCCGAGACCATTCAGCATGCGCGAACCCAGGACACAAGTACTGTTGGCGTGCGCGTAGATGTCAACTTCGACGGGGGTGTTCATGCCGATGCAGCCCAGGCGACGGATGATTTCCGGAGAGTTGGAAATCAGCTGCGAGCGCAACAGAAGCTTGGGGGTATACTGGTCCCAGTTATCGTAGAAGCGCTTGAATCCGTCGGGAGAGAGACGGATCGAAGTGGCCGTAGCGAAGTCCAGGTTGCCGCTGTCGAAGAAATCCAGGAAGGTATCCTGCAAGACCTCAGTCCACACCTTCAGGTTCTTGAACTTGTCACCGGCCGAGGCCAGACCGCCCACAACAGCGTTGGCAATGTTTCCAATACCAGACTGGATGGGCAGGAGGTTGGGAGGCAGGCGGCCCTGCTTGACCTCGTGTTCCAGGAAATCGATCAGGTTGCTGGCAATGGCGCGCGACGCGTCATCCTCTGGCGCGTTCGGGGGCGTGCGGTCTGGGTAATCAGCTTCGACGATGGCGACGACCTTCTCCGGATCCACCGGGATGTATGGCTTTCCAATGCGGTCCTCGGGAGACATGACCAGATAGGGCTTGCGACCGGGGGGGATGTCCGACAGGACGATATCATGGAGACCCTCGAACGACGGGGTAGCGGTGTTGACCTCAATGATGACCTTATCGGCCATCTGGACGAGTTCCGGAGACGCTCCAACAGACGCTCCGGGAACAATGCCACCATCCTCGGTGATGGCGGTGGCCTCGATAACCGCGACATCGAGTTTGTTTCCGGGCTTGTCCTTGGTATACCAGCCCTATGGGGTGGTTAGCAGTAGAACGACCACGACCACGCGCCAGATCCCAACAATCGGAAGTTCAAACTCACATAGACCAGATCCGAAGGGAACATGCTCAGATGCTTATCGAAGAAGTTGATGTTGCCCGTGTTGATCCCATGGGCGATTTCCTTGCCGACCTGATGCGGACTACGGCGCTCGATCATGTTCAACTTGGCCCATCGACCCTCTGTTTCGGCACCGGACGAAGCGCCCACGAAAAGATGGTACTTCATCTTTCCGGCGAGGTTGTTCTTCTCAACATGGTCGGCGAGAGCGGTAGGAACCATCCTACAAGACGAGAGGCGTCAATTCTAAATTTGCAATAATTTGCGAGGAAGACTGCAACCCTGGGAAACCGCGAAAAGAGCAGCAGCAACGTACTTAGGATATCCGACACCGGTGAATCCGGACCAACCGATGTAGGCACCATTGGGGAAAAGATGGATCAAGTCCTCTGGCTGAGCCAACTTGCTAAGGAAGGAAGGACGCCTGACACGGCTCTTCAACAGAGCAGACGCAGACATGACGAAGGACCAAAGAAGCTTGCCACAGGACGGAGCAAGGTAGGTAACCTGAGGGAGGAGCGGAGAGGGAAGGGAAAGAAAAGTGAAGGGGACAAAACAAGGAAAAAACCTGGGGAAAGACTACAGAAGAAAGGAACAAGACGAGGAAGGGAAAAAAAGAAAGAAATGGAAGACGCGGAGAGGAGACGCGGAAGAAAGGGAAGACACGACGGCGGTAGAAGAATAATTAGCCCCCAGACCCCGCAAGAATCGATGATGTATCTCCACTGGAGTCGGCTCGACAGGAACGACTCCCCAAAGTCAAGGCCCTGCAGCTGCCCGGTGATGGTGGAGGTGGTGGAGAGGGTGGTGGTCGCACACCTGCTGTTGCGGTCTCGACTACAATTGACGCACGCCGTGCCCTGTACTGCGTAGACCTTGTGGTGATCAGGCTGTCTTTCTACACGGTCTCTTCTTCTTCCCTCTCCCCCTGTCCCCCTGTCCGTCTTGTGCGCTCGTTCGTGCGGTTCCCCCAGCCCTTACTAAGCGCAGAGGCAAGTTGACATCAACGCCGGCGTTGTTCCGGGCGCCCAACCGGCAGCGTCGGCTATGCTGCTTCGGACACACGGAAGCTTGGCCTGCAGCACTGGTTTTGGTTATTGACATGGCCTGATTTGCTTGAAGTAAATTAGTTTGGACCACCTTGCGGAGAGCCAGGGGCCCTCCTGGACACTGCGTCCATCCGGAGCATTTTACTCTTTCTATGGGGGTGGTCAGCTGCAGCATGCACGGAAGTCTCGGCTAAAAATCGTCCATGTTTTCTACGTGTACAAGTGCTTTCATATCTTCTTCCCTAGAATACAGAAAAGGCAGAACGCAGAGAAGAATCGAACCACAGGAAGAACAGGGAAATTAGAAAAAAAAAAAAAAAAAAAAAAAGGGAAAGGAAATCCCGCTCCCGATGCTCAGTCCCGTCTCTAAGCACACCCCGGCCCGTAGTGTGTGTATCCCGCGCATCGGATTGGACCATGCAGAGCGGAGCCAACCTTGGAAGCAAATTAAACAGTCTTAAAACATACGAAGGAAATTGAAAAAAAAAAGAAAAAAAAAATAACATAACAAGGCGTAACGGTGTGCAATGTACCTCGGCATGCCACGCAGTCTATATTGCATGCCATCAGCGTCAGACAATCGGTCCGTAGGTAATGCCAATCACACCCTATCAGCTCCCGCACGCCTCTAAGCATTCGTTTCGGTTTCACCCATTTCCGTATCTTCCGTTTCATCGTTATGAAGCGTGGTGGCCTTGCTCTTCTCCGCATCGGTAGCCCCAGTCGCGTTCCCCGCTTGCGAGCCTCCGACCCACGAGCGAAACCGCTGATTCGATTCGTCCACATCATCCTTGCTCAGTCCCTGTACCCAGCTCGGATTGTTAACAAACTTCTCCATAAATCGGTCGCGTCGTCGCTCGTGAACCGCTGCTTCCTCCCTCGCCAGCTCCTCCGGCGACTCCTCGCGTGGAGCCGCAGGTCGCCACCACCAGTCGTAACTGCTCGGCTCGTACAAAATATGATAGCTGTTAGCGCAGATCCGGATAACAAGGCCGTCATGGTACACAAGCGGACGGTAAAAGCGGTTGTACTCCTCGTCCTGGTCCGCCTTCGGTGGCAAGCTTCGCCTCAAGAACGGCATTCGCATCCGTGAGAAAGGTACCCCCTCCGTAGGGTCGCGCATCGAGTAAGCCGACACGTAGTAAGACCAACGCGCTTCCTGACTCAACTCCTCATTCTCGAGCGTGCTGTCCTCCGGCGTCATGAGCTGGACACAGGTCTTCTTGGTGCTAGGATTCTGCAAGCATCGGACTGTTAGCCTAAAACCTACGCCTTTTCTTCCCCTCCTGCTCCTCTCTCCAGCGTAAGAACTTACAAAGGTGATACGGTATATGTCGCCATCCTTAACTAATCTCTCAACCTGCTTGCGATATTGGATCTCCTGGTTGTGAGTCGTCTGCTCCCTGTCTCGTTCTTTAAAGAACAGGTTGACGATATCGGAGCTCCTGTCCTTCGAGTCGCCGCTGAAAATGGCCCCCGCGAACTTAGCTATCCCATTAAGCATCTTCTCCAGGTTGTACAATTGGTATCCGCTTCGCAACCAGAATCTGCGAAGCGTCTCTTCCAGATGGGAACTCTCCAAATCACCCTTGATGACCTCCTCGCACATGCGAACGATCTGCTGATACAGGTTTGCCTTGGGGTCGCAGTCGTACAGCAAGTCGGAGGGAAGCTTGTCCAGAAGCCCAAGTTCCCGCGCCGGCTTATTGTTTAGAGCACGTCGCACACCGTCGTGGGCTTGCTCTTCGTTCAGTTTAACGCGTAGCAACCGTGAATACAGAATCTCAAACGTGCGGAAGAAGCAGTACACAGTCAGATTTGCATACAGATGGTGGACCTTCTTGTCGTAGGACTCGTTCAGTGTGTATTCTCGCTGCTTGTTGAAATTTCCTTGGTCTGGATGCTCCATCCACTTCAGTTCCGCCACGTCGAATGGCACAGTGGGGTCAGGAATGGGAGTCGACGGTACAAGCATGGCGTCCGGCGTGCCAGTGCGCGTACCTGGCTGGCTTCTTTCCTTGCCGGTTCCATTCGTCTTCTCGGCTCCTCGCTCCAAGATGTCGCGGAGAAGGCCCATCTTCTTACCATTTACCTTGGTTCGACTATGAGAAGTCGAGTTGTCATCCGGAACCGAACTTTCTTCGTCGACCTCTTCCGACGAACTATTGGACAGCTCGTTCATATAGGTATGGAACGTCTCACGATCCATCCCGAAGAAGACCGGGATAAAGTCTTTGATGAAGTTCATCATCTTCTGGGGGTCAGCTGTGACACCGGCCGAATTGCGGTCGATAGATGTTAGCAACAGGTGAGCTGCATCGATGACAACCGCCGGGTCGTCAAACGTAAATTCGAACTGATGCTTAGGGACCTGGAATCCGCTCTTCCTAATATTTCTGGCTTCCTCGAACTTCGCCAGAATCTCGTGCTGAACATGTTTCGCCACAAACAGCTTCTTCTCCACAGCTTTGTTCGCAATTGCCTGATGGTCAAGGCTACGCCAGTAGGCCTTCTGCGTTTGCTCCCGCCAGACCTTGTCCCACTCGCGCTACACACATGAACAGGATTAGCCGGCACAAATCTTTAACATCGGGGGGGGGGGGGGGGGGGGGGGGGGGGGGAGGGGGTGGCTCGTTAAATTATACTGACCTGGCTAGCCTTCCACTCTTCACACTTCTGCTTTAAGCGGAACAACACTATAGGAAGAATGTGACATGGTCTTTCGAACATCTCACGAATTATCTTCTCACCACGCTGACGATCATAGATCTTCTTAATGACGCGCTGGTAGATCGCCTCACTCTGGCCCCCGAGGCCTGGAGGGAGCTTAAACTGCGCTCGATCAGTTTCGGACATAGCAAGGAACTGCTGAACGATAGGCTCAATCAGCTGGATTGTGCGCGTGCAAGCCTCAATGTGATGATCGTAATCATGTCGGTCCTCCTCAATACGATGCAATGCGTCCTCATATTGGTTCTTGCGGTGAGCAACAAAACCCGAGTCTTCAGACTCCCAAGTTGGGTGAGATGCCCACGAGTCGTTGAGCACTGCATAACATAGTTGATCACGACCGCTGCATGGCTTCTGTCGTTCACGTTTCGGGAGGAGACGATAGCTAGGGCCGAGGGAGCGACAGTGGGAGAGATTGACAATCCCTGACTCCGGTTTGGCTTTCACATCGATGACCTTGTCTTCGATGTCTTCGACGTGCATGAACCGTTTAAACCAGTTCATGAGCTCCGGATTGGAACCGATGTACCCAGCAGCCCTCTTTACGAGGACATTCCTATCAATCAGATCGGTCGAGTAGAGATTGCAGAGCTTGAGGAACTCAGTAAATGTCTGCTTATTTCCGATAAATTTCTTGACGCGATCAAAGAAAGCAAACTCTTCTTGAGAAGGCGTCAATGAAAGCGTAGGCGGAATCGGTTCCGGAAGTGCAGGAATCAGTGTGGGCGAGACTACAGGCGCCTCTGCTGAGGTTGGCTTCACATGATGGATTTTAGCTTTCTGAAAGAATCGGTTAGAATTGGCATCCTGAAGGGGTTGAGGAAATGTAAGAATCAATTGCAGTGCAAGGGGCGCATCAGTAGAAAACATCGCGTGAAAGTCTCAAAAGGTAAATGAAAGTGTCAAGATCCGTAGACTCACCTTATTCGCATTTCCATTCTGCAAGGATGTAACACGTCCACCTTGAGAGTCGGCTACTCGAGCAGCTTCTGTGGCAGCGGCAGGTCCCGGCACGGCAGAACCCAAAGACGACGGAGCACCCGGCCCACCTCGGCGTTTCTTGCTATCCTTTGCTGAATCTTTGACATTGAAGTGGCCCAGCGGTGGCATTTTCACATCGCGGCTGGGAGTTTGCGAGGTGATGGCGCCGGTCGAATAGCCGGGTTCTCCGCGCACGTTGCTCAGAGGAGTTGCTTCTTCAGCTTGACGGGCGGCTGCTGCTGCCTGCTGTTTGGCATGTGCTGCCGACTCTGGCAAGAATTGCTTGAAGTCCTCCAGGAGGTCCGGCGCAGTATTGAAAAGCTGGGTGACCTGGGCGTAAACATCCTGGATGGGCTTGGACTCCCGCTGGTAAGTTTGTAGGATTTCGAGGAACTGTTTGTAAATCTCTGGGGCGCTAGCAAATCGGTTCTGGGTGAAGCAAAAGTGGTATTGTTAGCGCTTTTGGTCTAAACCGTCATCACCTCCAGGGCCCTGAAAAGTACTAACCTTTATTTTGTTCACATAACTAATCGCATGGTTGAACTCAACAGGTCCCCGTTTAGACAGGTCAACTTGTGATCCCTGAAGCACGCCGGATCCCACACCAGCTAAGCTGTTCATGGGCTGGTTTAGATTTGGGCCCTGTCCTGGTGCCGGCGACGCTTGTAACAGCGAGGCCCGCCCAAGACCGGCTGATGCCGCGGAAGCAGCACCTTGAAGCTGCGAGACACCGCGTTGATCTTGTTGGTGCGCCATGGCCACGGCGTTAGCTGCAGCTTGCTGCTCCTGGTGGCTGTGATATTCATAATGATCTTGGGATTGAGTCTGTCCGCTTTGCTGCCCATATATTCCAGGACCCATCGCACGAGATCCAGGTGAATACGAGCGTGGGATGTTGCCTGGTTGTTGCTGGTGTTGAGGTTGCTGCCATCCGGGCCTCGACTGTTCGAAATACTCTGTGCGCCCATGGGGGGGAAGAGTAGTGGAAGGCCCTACATCGCCCGCCACATCCATCGAATGACGCGTGCGAGGCATACTAAGAGTATTGGTACCAGACGGGGTCGTCACACGGATCGCATCCGGGTTGTCCTCGGTACCACATTCAATACGATAGCCAGGAGGCAGGAAGGTATTGAAACCTTGAATGAGAGCAGGGTGGCCATTGAACAGAGTCGAAACACGTTGGATCACTCCAGGCGTATCGATGCTGTTGACAATCAGACAAATTTCCACGTGCTTCTCGCAGTCAGACACTTACGCTTGGCTTTTGAAGTCTTTCATGATATCAAGGAACCGGTTATAGACGTCGGGCTGATCGACGAATCGAACCTTCACTTGATCCAAATAGCTGAGCGCATCCTGCTCGTTTAGAGTGTCAGCACAATCGACTATATGACGATGGCAAGCGTTCAACTTGACAGGAAGCGAGTGTTGGGGGGTGGTGAAGAGTACAAGCCAAACAGCAGGAGTATAGGCAAGAGACGATGAAAGGAGAAAAGGGGATGAAGCGAGTAGGGTAGGCTCACGTTTAAAATAGGTTGCTGGCCCTGTGCAAGGGCTGCGACATTACCTGGGATCTGGGGGCCCGAAGTGCTATACCCGAGCATAGGCTGTCCCGCCGGTCCCGGCGCGTGTTGTAAGTACGCCCTAGGTGTGCTTTCACCAGGAGGCAGCTGAGCACCATAGATTCCTCCAGGGCCGCCAGATGACTGTACTGTGCTTTGAGGCCCAGTAGGGGGATTCCCACCGAGATTCGAGAGCAGACCATTCGGACCATGGATAGAGTTTGGCACTTTCGAAGCCACGGGTTGGTGCAGCGGAAGCGAGCCCGTATGGCTCTGAACGGGGTGATGCTGCTGTTCCCGCTGGCGTTCCAACTGTTGCCTTTCTATCTGTTCGCGCTCACGCTCACGCTGCTCGCGCTCTCGTTGTACCATTCCTTCCTGTTGTCGTTGTCTCTCAATCAACTCACGCTCTCTAGAATCTCTCTCGCGTTCTCGATTGATCGACTGAGGAGAATGGTGCTGCATCGCCTGCCCGATACCAGGAAGCGAGTGTCCAGAATTATGAGAAGACGTGGAGAGGTGCTGGCCGAATGCAGATGGCTGGTGTGGAGCTTGGCTCAATTCCGCCAGACCGGGGAGTGAATGGCCGGCCTGCTGGCCCGCTGGGTGATAGGGACCTGCACCACGAAACCAAGGTCAGTAAATATGGATCGCGACATTGGCTCAACAATCTAGGATAAAGACGGGGAAGGGCAAAGAAAAGCAAAAAAATGTATAAGTCTAACCTGCTGGAGGTGGTAGGACTGGCCCCGCAGGCTGTGATGACGGTCCTTGCTGCGGAGGAGGATTTTGCCTATGACGCCGGAAGAGAGAGAAAGCAAAACCACGTCAGTATACTAATCGAAGTACTATATTTTACTTTCCTGCCCCGGAAATCATAGAGGGCAAGGGAATGACATACCCGAAAGACCCCAAGGGCCGCGGAGGTTGCTGGTTCATCCGCTCCATTCCCGTCTGTGGCAGCTAGCCAGGTACAGTGAGGAGAATGTGAGTAGTTTCCAGCTGGCAATCGGATTACCTACCTACGGCTGCTGTCGTAGGCAATGAAAACAGATCGGATGAAAATGAGAATGAAAAGGAGAAAACAATGATCCGCATGAAAGGAAAGAAGAGAAAGAAAGAACGCAGAGGCACGGAGGCTACTAGTATCTCCTCTTCCACGCAATGCTGGGGGCGCTCTCACTTCAAAAGCTGCTCGGCAGGAACATCGCTCTAGCAGCTAAGAGTGGCAATATATGGCATGAGAACAAGAGATCATAAAATAGGATGGATTCCCATGGGTTGTGATGAAGTGAAGAGGGTGTATGCAGGAGCCAAGTAAGAGGATCAGCGGCGCAAGCGAAGGGCCATGGCTGTAAATTCATACAATGCTGGGGACGATGCGATGGTTTGCGCTGATCACTCCAGTGGTCACCTTACCGCCGCGCTAGGCCTGTAAGGGACTAGCACCGGACCCAGGAATAATTGCTCTTCCGGAACGCGCCCCCCGCTGACCGCCTTCGCCGCCGTGATTGGCGGTGGTCGCCAGGGCGAAAACTCGGCATCCTCGGCACCGAGGTTGTCGTCATTGCGAGCAACAAGGCGGACAGCTGCGATCAGACCTTCCTTACATACGCGAATTCTACAAAGTCTCGGCGACCACGGTGGCTTTAACCTTCATCGATTCATTACTGTGTGCGCGTATCTACTCCTAGTTTAAATAACGCTAGACCCATATCCCACAATGGTTGCAGTAGGCCACTCGAACCTAAGCTCGAGCCTTAGAGCAACAAAGATAACCCTCCACTGCGACGAACATGTAAGCGGAATATGCAGGGTGAAACCTCTCCTCTCTCCTCATTGAAACTGTGAATGCTCGGTGGGACGCAGAAAGAACATTCTGTCACGAAAATCGGCAGACCTCTCGCATGACTCTCCTCTATCGGACACTCCATCACGACGCCTTTCGAAGATGCCCAAGAACCCCATAGAAATAAACCAAAAAGAACATGGCTCTAAACAGTATCGGCCTGCGGGTGGATTGGGAGATGGGGAGAGGCGGGAAGCTAAGGGAATTGCGAAATGTGTGAGGTCAAACGACCTGCACGACCAAACTCCAGGAAATGGTCTGACCTTGAAAACTGGCTACTTGGACTCTGCAGCTTTTGTCGCTACACTTCTCCATTCCTCCTCGCACCATGCTCTGACATGCGTTGCTCGCAGAAGCAGGCACCATCCCGTTTGGGTCACGCACTATACGCAAGGCAATTACAATGCGGAGAACACGAAGAGCTGTGTAGATCGAAAGGGTTAGCGGAGAAGAAAATAGTACGATTGGGTAAGAGCTGTCTGTCAACACTCACATTGTTCGTAGCGGCAATAGCAATGCTGTCCTCATATGGGTGCCAGCTCATATGCAGAATCTTCTTGTTGAAATCAATCTGATCAGCATCGGTTTCCTTCTTCATCCGACTACCAGGGCCAGCTGGGCTTCCTGAGCCGCTCTTCTTTCCATTGGCTCCCTTGTTCATTGGCGTCGGTACCCCAACTTTCTTCGCCTTGAACGCGGACTTGTCCGCCTGCAGCACGATCTCCGTCTCCTTACTCTGATCAGTAGGATAGATCATGAAATTGTTGTTGTAACTCCCAGTCATCACGTTCTGAGCATCGCCCGAGAAGACCACCTCGAATTTATCGAAGATGCTGTCGTTTTCGTAGGTATCGCACAGGCGAGGCCGCAGGTGCTCGTGGATGGGAATTGTCTTGACTGGCTGTCTTTCCATATTCACGTCCCATATTTTAACGGTAAGATAGTCACGCGAAACAATATATCGGCCGTCGTGCGAGAAGCGCACGTCTGAAATAGATGAGATGATTTCGGAAAAGAACGAGCGGGAAGAGGCGTCTTCTTCTTGTTCAAAAACTGGAATGTTGAAAGAAGACGAGTCAGCTACCGCCAAGAAAACTCAGGCCTCAAAGGGAAAACAAAAAATGGCTGGGCTACTAGTACTTACGCTTTAGGTGTTCATCACATAAAGCGCGCTGCCTCATGTCGGCAAGCTTGATGGTTCCTTTTGAGCTGGCATACATGAACAAATTACAGCTGGTAGGGTGAAATTCTGCGGCGGTTATCACTTCAGTCAACTCCTCCATGTTGGCCGGTTTGATGTCAACAATATTGAAGCTCTGATCTTGTATATTAAGGTTCCATAGGTTGATCCGCAGGTCATCGCTGCTAATGAACGTCTCTCCGTCGCTGTTCACCGATATGCTGTTGATATGATAGGCATGCGCGTTCGCGTAAGTTTTCCGGGGGACCGCCGCAACAACTGTGTCATGGTGTGTCATTCTCGGCAGTTTCAGCGCCGATGCATCCTTGAATGGTAATCGAGGGGGCCGAGGGGTCCCGCCGCCAACAACGCTCGCGGGCGTAAGCTCGTTGGATAAGTTGTTCTCTGCAACCACCTTTAACGACTTGTCGAACACCTTCCATAGCTTTATCGTCTTATCATTTGTAGAAAGGAGAAAATGAGATGAATTCTGTCGTCGACACCATTTAATCTTGTTGATCTTCTCTTCGATCTCCAGTGATTTTAGATAGTCGAATTCCGGCTCGTGGGATTGGAACTCGGTGTGGAACTTGTACTCGCAAGTTTTTTTCTGGAAAAAAAAAAACTTATTAGAGACCTTCGCTTGCCATCAACACGGGAAGTCTGAAAGTACCGTTTCGTTCCTCTCGAATAGAACAACTCTTCCACCCTTGTCTCCCGTGGCTAAATAATTACCGGTATGATCGAATTCAACGGTGGAAATGATGTCCGCTACGGCAAGTTCAAAGAGTTAGCGGATTCCGTGGGATATGGCAATTTGGCATGCCCGCTATCAATCATAGGTAGACGGGGCTTGAGCAGAGTCCAAGGGAGTAATTTGTACCTTCTGTGATGTCCTCCACATCCCCTTTATCACCGAAGCATCTTGCAGGGAGGTTAGCAAGCTTCCCAAAACTAGATAGCATTTGGTCCGGGTGCTGCCGCATCAGGTTGCGAGAGATCATAAGAACAATAAAGATGACCCTAATACCCATAAGGGCAATTGCATCGCGCCCGAAGACCACAGAAAAGCAAAGAATATTCGTAAAAACTCACTGTGTAAATTTCCAGGTAGGTGTACCTGGGTCCCTGTCTACCATTTTTCACGTAGTACCTTCTTGGCTAGTGCAGGTGAAGAAATAAAGGTCGAAAGGTTTTCGAAAACGATTCCGGAAGACCAGGCCCCACTTTCAGGAGCTCTGTTGTGGAAGAGGTTCTGGACGTTCGGACGAATCCCGCTAACTCGTGACAATGAGCAAATCTGGTAGTTTTGAGGAGGGAGGTTAGACGGTGACTTGAGATCTGCTTTCCGCGGTGAGCGGAGTACGTTGCAGACGACGACGTGGAGAAGGAAAAACGAGCGACTAGCTCGAAGTTTGAAGGTGAGAGGGAAACTGATCGGCGGCGCGATTATCCTTCGAAGAGGGAACCAGCGGGAACAAACAGATCCTTTGCTCGATTGATTGGACTGGATTGCCGTCTGGAAGAGGGTGGGGGGAAGTAGTAAAGGTCACGACGTCAGACAAGGCAGGGCGGATAGGCTGAAAAGGCATTTAAATGAACGCCAGGCTGGCGAGGGTGTGGGCAAAAGGGACGCTCTTACCAGTAAGGATCGAGATTGGGATGGAGGGAAGAAAAGGGGGAGAGGGTCGATGGCGGGATTGATGAGGGTGGGAGAAACAAGGGTCAAGCAATATGACGAGCGTGGTGGGAAGTTCCTGTGGGTGGAAGATCGATGGACTGGGGAGGGGGGAAGGGCTAGGGAACTGGACGGGCTTTGTCGGTGGGGAGTTGGCAATAGCTTAGTTAACTCCCGCCGCGCCTGATGTCAACCACGCAGCGGTCTGTGGTCTGCAGCGCGACCACTGCTGCCCAGAGCGTGTCGGTGATCCTGAGCTTCCGTCTACATCTACCTCCTGAACCTCTTCAGCAGGACTCCGGATCCTGACAATTCTGCATCCTTAATCGGAGTGGACCGGAAGCGGTTAGCAGCTAGATATGTGCTGGTTGGTCACACCTCCCAGTACGGTGTGCAATGATAGCCTCCGAAAGGCCTCTTTTGCCACTTGGACATCACTGGTGAGAACTTTGACGTTCTATAATTTCTGAAGGATCTCAATCGCTGAAAACAGTTCATTGAAGTATAGATCCCGCTTTTACGGATGTTCGTGATCGTGCAGTTTCCCTGTGATCCTGTCTAGCGCCGTCCAATACTTCTTGAGCACGCCGATTACCTCTTCAATTAAAGATGTCTACGGAGACAGACACGGCCACAATTGCAGCGAATTGGGAATCGTCGCAATTCAGATATCGAGCCCTGCGATCTTCAATAATTTGTGGGAAGAGTGTCGCTTTGTCGACTATGAACACATCAGACCTACCTGAGCCAATGGCGACCAGAGTACCGGAACTGGGAGCAAGGTACTACATATCACGGTTTTCGGCAAAGGAGGCTTGGGAGATCTCCCCGTCTTCTTTCTAACTAGAACCTGTGAGGCAGACGTCGGGCCTAGTAATGTTGACTCGCTACCCGATCTGATGTTGAAACCTCAGATCAAAGCACCTTTTAACTTTGCCTGTGAGGGCTATATTTCGATTATCCATAGGATCTATTGGATCGAAGGTAAAGGAATTGGCCATAGCCCGGTGCTGCGGTCTGCTGTTGACATGTTTGAAGGCAATCCCATCGTCCAGACATTTCATAGATCTGGGGGACTCATAGCTACCATCGTAGAATAGTTAGATGCAACAAGACGACTATTCTTGAACTATGCTGCTTCCTACTATACCTAGTATATATACCCTGTTACTCCTACATAGCATTGGCGTCGGTATATCCCTTATTTCGAACGATGAGCTGGCCGGCAAGACAATTTGAAATGCCTCCAATTTACTGGTCGAGCGACAGAAAGATCCCCAGGACTCCTCCTACAAGTAGGAAATAACATAAAGCTCGGAAGAACCAGTTTGCCACTCATTAACTCGCAATGACCTGTCATATTTCCTTCACAGTGACCTTAAGCTCACATAAAGCCTATACACACGCATACTTTCATCCCGGCATTTTCGTGCTGCGGAGGTGCCCATACGGTTCTAACGACATATGCGGGGGGGGTTCCTTTCACATGCCCTTCTTCCCCGCGCCGTGTGGAGTTTTGTCTCTTCTCCTTCAGTCCGGCCGAATTTCGACCGCACTCGAGACCGGTCGGTGAACATCTGAACTTCTCAAAGGAATTTCTTTTCTCCAATCTCGCCCTCGATCGACTGTTTAATTTACCTCCATCTAGACAGCAGGATGCACAATGCCCGAGAACGATAGCCCCCGAGACACGACTGAGAAGGACAAGGGCAATGACAAGCCACGGCAACTCTCCAAGAACCCAGATGATTCTCTAACAGAAGATAAAGCGGTTGACGTTGATTCGGGCACCGGGGCCGATTCACTGGGTAACCGGATTCAAAATTCGGCGCTTGGACTCGCTAGAAGTGCGTTCTTTGCACCCGGTTCAGCGTCTGCCGATCTATCTCAGTCGACCCTAACTAGCGGCAACAAGGGCGGGGGCTCGTTTGCTTCATCTGGGGCATTGGGGTCGTCGACAGACGTGCATAGACAGTATACTTCTATACCTTCTTCTGCATCGTCAGCAGCGAGAGGTCAATCGGGGCGTTTCGCGACCGAGTCGTTCCGATCTTCTGGCGTCAACCGGGAGGATCAAGGCGGATTCGATGAGGATTTTCAACGTACATATGGAGATGATGCGGGATTATTCGGGAGTAACAACACTGTTCTGGGAGAGACGGACGAGGGTCAAGGAAAAGGAAAGGGAAAGGCGAAGCAAGGGGACCACGACCAGGATCAGGACCGAAGCAGCTTCAACGCAGCCTGGCGAACAGCAGTAACACCATCTATTCACCACCACCACCACCACCACACTCTCGATAACCCCTCAGACGGCGCAGCTGTCGTATCCCTCCTATCGGACCAATCCTTCGACCCTGAATTCGCCTTGGACCCAGACACAATGAATGAAGAAACAGATCTCCTCCCGCCGGCACCTCTCACAAACGCAGAAATAGAGATGATCGATTCGTTCCGTCGGTTGTTCCCCGACACATCTGCACCAGGACAACACCGACAACAACACAGGCTGGGCCCCACGAGCCTCGTCCCGGATATAGACGCCTTTCTTGACTCCGTACCACCCATGACACAATCGGACGCAGCTTCCCTGCGTGATACCGTGTTGTCGAATCTACCAGGTGCAGCAGACTGGGTTGGTGTTGAAGAACGCTACCATGATGAGGTGTGGGGGTATCTTCGGCCGGCGCTGGAGGCGGCTAAGAATGAGATTGAGGCACAGCAGCAGAGTCCGCAAGGAGGGAATGGAGCCGTTGAGGGGCCGGCTGTTAGAAGATTGAAAATGATTCTGAAACATATGCAGGCTTAGGTCTTGTGTCTGGTCTGGTGATGTTTGGAGAATTGTACTTATTAAAATCCTAGGCTCATATCTGTTGCTTGAAAATCTGTTTGGGGCGTTGAGGACAGTGTACAACTTTGTATATATACATATCTACCTAGCTATGTCATGACCTCTACCTCTAATAAGGTTAGGACGATCTACGAAGACCATATCTACCAACTGAGTAGTCCTAACATTCCTATTCTGTCCAATAATAAAATGCAGAGCATGCGCCCCAAAAGCAAAAGCGTACAAAAGCAAAGGCGCAAATATAAAACATGGAGAAAAGGCGTCTGGGATAGAAGACAAGATATCCTAGAAATTAGACCGTTGGCACTTCACGGAAAGAGAAGAAGAAGGAATGAAACCTCTTTTGAGATTTTGAAAACATCTTAACATTTCTCTAAGGACAATAATATGATATCATAGCTCGAGGCTAGGAGTCTGACCCTTGACGCGGCCGATGACAGTATTCGGTGCGTATTTAGGGATAACCTCGTCGTCGTGGAGCATGGCGAATTCTAATGTGCGTTAGCAGGTGTGGTCTGACGATGATAATAAATGAAGACAGAGCATCAATACGTACCCTCAGTAGCATCCCGTCCCATAAAGTTATACAGCGCGTTAGCACCACCGGGATGTTCGTCGACGAAGTTGGTCGCGTCCAGCACAACGCCCTTAACTACGATCCACATGTCGTCCTTTTTGTTGTGCTTAGCAACCTCTTCCAAAGTGTACTCCTTGTCAGGAATGGTGAACTTGCCAGGCTTCGGAGCGGCAGCCGGAGCGGCCTCGGGAGTCGGCGCGGCTACGGCTGTGGTGACTTGAGTGGAACTTGGGCCAGCTGCAGCGCCATTCCACTCAACGGAAATCTTGCCCGGGGTCGACGGGTCGATGTGCAGGGAAATCTGGTTCAGACGCTGCTGGGCCGTACCACCCGAAGTGAGGGTCTTCTGGAAAAGATACTGGCTGGCGCTGTCACCGGCGACTCGTCCGTAGACAACACAGCCCAGCAGAGAGGAACCACCGAGACGGTTAGCGCCGTGGACACCACCGGCCAATTCACCGCAAGCGTGCAGGCCCTCGAAGGGAGCGTGCTCGGAGTTGAGGACCTGGGCACGGTCGTTGATCTCAATACCGCCCATGGTGAAGTGCAAGACGGGCTCCATCAGGGAGACGTGGAAATCATCATCGATGCTGAAGGGCAGGTTGTGGAAGAATTTCTTGCCCCACGGGTCCTTGGTCTTGCCTTCGGCAATAGCGTTATACTCGTCGAACGTCTTCTTCAGAGCAGCCTCGCCGCAGCCAATCTCCTTGGCCAGTTCCTTGCCGGAGATCTTCTTCATCAAGCCACGACCGGAGTAGTGACGAGTATGGAAATCGAGAACCTTGGAAGCCTTGCTGTTCAAGACCAGGCGGATGGGCCACTTGCCCTTCTCTTTCTCCTTCCACATCTGGCCGGACACGTAGTCACGGTGCCCCAGCTCATCTGAGAAGCGCTGACCGTCGGAGTTGAGAAGGAGACCACCTTCACCGCGGAGGGCTTCGGCCGCAAGAAACTTGAACTTGGCCGTGGGATCCTTGGGGTCGACAAGACCCGTGGGGTGGACCTGGACTTTGTCCAGATCAATGCCGTTGGCACCGATGGCCATCAGCATCTTTTGACCATCACCGGTGGCATGAGTGCCATTAGTACTAGACAGATTTAAGGTATCTGGACGGTGCAGTTTCAGAAGAGAATCGTTTGTGAAGTCGGCAGCGTAGCCACCGGTCGCCAGGATAACAACTCCATCAGCGGTATGAGGTTCTCCGTTGAGCTCGTATGTGACACCGGTGGCGACATTTCCGGTCTTGTTGACGCCGATAACGCGGGCCTTCTTGATAATCTGCACACGGTGAGGCTCCGTCTCGGCAAGCTCCTCAAGTTTCTGCATGAGGGCGTATGTGATAGCCATTCCGGGGAACTTGGCATCATGGCCACGATGAGTTCGGGGATGCGTGTGACCACTGTGAAACAATGATAATTAGAGAGAAAAAGATACAAAAAGTAGGACACACGAGAGAAGAGGTATGTGGTATGTAACTCACCCAAGACGAGAGACCAGGGTTAAATCGAGATTGAAAACATCTTGCAGCCATTCCACAGCAGCTGCGGACTTGTATGTAAGGACCTTGATGAGATCCGGGCGAGCCTGTTCACGGGCGGACTTGAGGGTATCATCGTAGAAGGTCTTGACGCTGTCTTTGATGTTGAGATCGACTTGTGTGCGGGTGAGAGCGCCGTTGATTCCGGAGGTAGCCTTGGTGGAGTTACCACCGAAGAAGCCTAAGCAAGTCAGAATGAATGCGCTCTACAGGAAATCCGGGTCCACAAGGAACGAGGAGGGGGGGGGACATACTCTGCTTATCTAGAACGAGCACATTACCACCATTGAGGTAAACGGTATGGGCAGCGCTGAGGCCGGACACTGTAGAGTAGAGAAGATAGCAGTCAGCATATTGCGGATGCCCATTTGAGAGTCGTGAGGACAGAGGAAAGGGTAGTCGTACATCCACCACCGACGACGATGACTTTTGAAGGGGTGGCCATCTTGGGAAGTTGCTACGAACAATGGGACACTGGTGGTCTTTTGAAGGATAGGACAGGGGAGATGGGGGTGGTACGGTGAAGAAGGAAAGAGAGGGAGGGAAAGAAGGAGAGAGAGAAAAAGAGGACGGAGAAACACACGGACAGGACGAAAGAGGGGAGAGGCGATTGTAATATAATAAATAATAAGGAAACTTGTTTGAAGAGGTTCCCTGGGAGGTCAGAAGCCGACGCCTGGAGCAGCACTCTCTATCGGCCGAGGCACAAGTTGCCGCAGCGGAAGCGGGACTCCCCCCGCAGAGGCTTTTCTCTCTTCTCTCAGTGACCGCGCCTCGGATGGCTCGGGCCCCGTTCGACGCCAATTACTCTGCCTGATGCCGGCAACAACCCGAGCTGCTGGCTTACTTCGATGCCATACGACTTACGATTACTCTGACGAGGAAGCACTGTGCCACAGCGCTGCGCAGGAGTCGCAGACGGCATAGCCAGACGTGAATGCCCCAGCGATCACCGCGACGCAGGCCAGACTGCCTAAGCTCTCGACTACCCCGGATCACATGTCGGCGCTTCACATGTTCGGGTGTCCAATGAAAGCCATGCCTTAGGTCAGGTGAGACGTCATCATCGACGAGTGCATCAGCATCAGACAGACAGACATTCTTGCCATGCGAGACAGGCCTATGTCTGCGAACTTTTCCCACCAGGATCAAGGTCGAGAGACTCAAGCGCTACGGCATGACTAACCCGAATACGCAGCATCTGAAAATACGTCAACTTTCCGGTCGTTTAGGTAGTTACTACTAGTTAGCTGGCACTAAGTGCGTAAGTGAGCAAGCGACGCCATCAGCCATCAGCATGTCCCCCCCAAGCACCGGGGCAACCGTGGAACCAGCGCTTGGGCGGAGACGACTACAGAGTAAGTACTTCGACAGGGACGTCCTGGGCCATCTGGCATCACCTGAGGCAAAGGGTGCTTACTAGGAGTGATGGACCCTGCGCTCGCACAGTACCTAGGCAGTTGTGCATGGGGTCGCTGTGCCTCGGATGCTAGCCACCCACTAATATAGTATGGCACCACCATGTCGCTACCACGCCGAACCTACAACAAGTAGTATCCATATTATTGTCACCCTATTTTGTAGTCTACTCTGTAGATGATGTATTAATTTTGAGACAAAATTTCGCATGATGCCATGCCACTTCGTTAAGTCTATTTTGTCTTCAATTCGTTTTCATTTAGCAGCGTTGCACTCCAAGTAACATCGAGCACTACTGTCTAATGCACCATCTGCCCGCCTGCAAAATTCTACATACCACGTAAAATGTAAGCCATTACTAGTCATCCACAATAGGGTAAAAGAAAAAAAAAACAAAAGGCATAACAAAAGGTATAAGTTACTTACCGGGAACTCGTCTGTGATGCTGGTCGCAACCCTTTCCACATCCTCAGCAAGACTCTGGACCCCCGCGTCCCACTGTCGAATTTGCCTGGAGGCAGCTCCGGAGCCCACGGTGCTGGAATCAAAGTCGATCACACACAAAATTTGGTTGATACTGCCCTTGAGGCGGCCCTGCTCGACCATCCGTGCCGCATATGCTTCCGCCTTCTCTCCAGCAGTCATGTCCGGACTGTCCTGCAGGCCGAGAACAACACCTAAAGCATCCACCTGCATGTTCTCATACAACTTGCTAGCTGCAACGAGGTTATGTTCGATGACAGCCTTGTCGAGCACGGTCGTTCCGTCCGCCGTCTGGGCCAGCTGGTGGGGCGCCAGCTTGTTCGAAAATGTAGCTACCTCATCCGGATTGAGGAGCCGGTCCAAAAACATCTTCTCCAAGATGCCATACTCTTCGACCGACGCCGCCCGATCATCCTTATAGAGCCGTGCGAGAGTTCGTGAGCGCTGCGGACCCGCCGGGGCGAGAACCGCACAGATAATCGCCGCGGAAAGCGCCTGGAGACGATCGCTCTCATCTACACCACTTGCCAGGCTGACGTTGAAGTATTCCTGGCTCGCGTCTAGGAATCGCCGGCGGGCGTCCAGGATTCTCGCCTGGGAGAGCTGGAAATGCAGCTTCAAGTCGTGATCCTCGATCTTGCTCGGTAGGTTCTTTATCCGGTTCAATACGCCCTCCGCACTGGTTGTGTCATCTTCTTCCAAGTATAGTCGCACGATTCGAATCCATAACCTCACTTTCGCCGAGTCGGAAATCAGCCGTTGCGAGCTGTCGAGGTGGATTCCCTGTAGCACTCGCGCCGCGGCACCATACTCCTCTTGTGATTCGTAGGCATCCGCCAAAAGCTCCCGAATCTGAGAATCTTGCTCCTCAACAGATGTGGAACGGGACTGGAGCAGCGTAACGGCATGTTGACCGACTTTGATCTTGGTTTCCGGTGTCGACTTCCGTAGTGCGTCTACGAATGAGTCAAGCAGAGGACGAACGGCGACAATGCTGATGTCTTCGTTGACTATCGAATCGAGGTAATAGATGAGGTCCTGCGCGAGTTCGTGCTCGGACGTAGTCGAGACTATTTGTTGCAGCAGGTTATTGTACAGCTGCGGTTTGTTCTGCTGCGGGGCCGCCTCTATCGCCACTAGAGCTGAGGTTACCTTCTGAGATGCCATGGATAGGGTGTCTCCAGGAATCACAAGGAGAGTGCGAAGGATTCCTGGGTGAAAGAAGAGAGATAAGTCGACGCCCCAGGATTCAGACGCGGTGTCGTGAGACTGAATCACGCAGTGATGGCGGACGGAGAAGGATCAAGCTTCGCGCTTATCGATAAGAGGCTAATGTCTTGCGAACACTGGGAGTTTAACTAGAACAGCAACAGATGAAAATACAGGCAAACAGTGTAGGTCTAGCAAAGCAAGAAGTCATATGTCCATCAAAAAGCATTCTTGGGTCCCCGTTGTTCGGACCGAAAAGTTTATATACATGATACTCTGGGAATTGCACCCGATGGCCTAGGACGAGTGCGCATACACTGGACTACACTCAAGATATCCGTTTTGGCGAGAGATATATATATGTTTAACTTCATCACTTGTGCTCTAGGTACCGTGTAAGCTTGCACAGGCATCAGTGGTTTCTGAGCGGGAGCTGCTTCGCATCATTCTCTCTCATCTTATAGCACCTGCTAGTTTTGACTCCTATTTTCTTGGCCATCTTTTCGTTTCAATTAACGGTGCTTAGCTATCAATTGACAGACTACACTAAATATTCACTTACGCAGAACTTGCATTCCGTATATTTTCAGAGCAAGCTGTGGCCGCTGTGGACATCCGCGAAGTGACGTACTCGGGACGCCTACCGCCTAGATCCCGGAGCTTCACCCCCCAGCATAACGGAAGTTGTTCGTTCTCCAGCAAAACAGGTCGCCACAGTCTTATACAACTCATCTCTCAAGGCATAGCTCTCTTATAATTCCTTAAATCTCGATAAAAAAAGAGGCGCTTTAAGGGGATTATATTATATTTTCCTCTCCCGACCTGTTTCGAGGCGTTCTGTCGCAAATCGGCGCCATGGCCGCGCAAATCAAGCAAGACCCGGATGCGCCTATGATCAAACCAGACCCCGACACCAAAGAATTCTCGCCTGGCAGTATCTCTGATGAGGACATTTACGAGGATGCAGGTGACTTGGACTTTTCAAATGCAGCATTAAATGTTTGGCTTTCGCGTATTCCGAGGTCACTCTGGGAGAACTGGGCCGACATCGATGATGACGAAGAGATAGAGCTAGGGAAAATTAGGATCGAGGGAGATCCCAAAGATCCAAAAAGGGTAATAAATGGCGTACCTGATTTCCTCTGGCCTCCACTTCCGCTTAATTTGCGTACTCTCACTTGTTGCCGGTGACGGCTGACCTGTCTTTTGCAGATTAGTTTGCGACTACACGACCGACCGGATAACAAGAATATTCCCAAGGACTACACCCTACAACACCAGACTGCCGCTGCCCCTAATGCATCTCATAACATACCGAATACCTACGTGTTCACCGAGAAGGATCTGCCGAACAATGAAAATCGGTCAGTGACATTCGGCGAGGCACGGTCCTCTCTCTACGAAGCTATGAAACGCGATGCGCGGAGGAAGGATCGCAGGAGGAAGTGGGAACCTTACATCCGGAAGACCGTTCCCAGTATGTTGTATTACTCTCTTTCAGATTGGAGTTGGGCTAGACTGACCGGCTGTGGACAGAGCAAACATCTATCACAGGACGCGTCAGCGAAGAGTTCAGCTGTCTTCCCGTCGAGAATGAGGAGTTCCGACGGATATCAGAAGCACGCGCTCTTGAAGCTCTCAAACCTAAACGTGAGACTGTCTTCATCGATAAAGTACCTGGGAAGCTTCTCCAGCAGAGACATGCGCTGCCTGGCTCCCAGGGTACATTCGTGGTCAGTATCTATTCATCACCTTCAGTGCTTTTCTTTTGCTCACGACCTCCTAGCAAGCGACAGCCAAACCGCCCAAAGTTCGCGCGCAAGAGAACAAGACTACCCGTATGCCCCAGAACGAGCTGCTGGACCTTATCTATCAATGTTTCCGAGAATACAAGTATTGGCCGTTTCGAACGCTCAAAGCTAGACTCCAGCAACCCGAGGCTTATCTTAAGCAAACGCTGGAGATGGTTGCGCATCTGGTCAAATCCGGCGACTTCACCATGACATGGGAACTCAAGCCGGAGGCGAGGGAGAGCAGTTATGCGAATGCTCTGTACCAGGAAGCCAAGGAGGAGCTCCCCCCAGGAACAGACTACAATACTGAGGATGTCTCTGAAGAGGAAGCTGCGCCTTCTGGAGACGAGATGCAGTTTGAAAGTGTTATCTAGGCAGAGATACATTGCATGCATATGGAGTTCTATGGAGTCAGCTGGGAAGCACATGGGTGTCCCTTAGATTATCTGTGAATATTTCAGTGAATCCATATATTTAGATGCAAATTAGTACAAATGACTTCAAGATCTGCCCGGCAAAGAGAGCAAGTGGGATGGTCCAGTGAATGGAAGCACGTGACTTAGATAATTGCCACCAAGCTCATTACCTGAGAAAGAGTCGTTGAAGTAAACAACGCACTGTTTGTCTTCGAACAACAAGCGATGAGAATATCCTCTTTTCTTGGCTGCTAGCAATCTTTGTATTTCCCTGTTGGGATGTCAGAAAATCAGGAACTTCTTGCCAAAATTGGCCAACTTGCAGGTAGGCGCCTTCCATCTTGCATGGCCCAACTTCCGGCTCCCTGCTGACTGCTCTGCTCCTAGGCCAGATCAACAAACATAAAAGTCAAGCGCAAAATGTCTACAGTAATGATTCTCAGACAAGCCATCATGTTTCACGCCATAGCTCCCCCCGACCACATCCCAGCTGGTCGCCGTATCGCGGACGACCGTATCGCGGGCGACCTGCGGCGCCTCATCGAAACCGCACACTTGTTCTCAACAACGCCGCGGCAGTAGGATCTACCCCGGACTCGACGTCACCGCCTGGGCCTACGACTGATAACGATGGTGACATCAATTTATCGACACCCGGAGGGTGGGTTGCGAAGCGCGACCGCCACATGCAGCTGATCAACTCGGCCATCTACGATAAGGAAGCCCAGGCAAGAACGAAGGCTTTAGAGGAGACGCGGAGGCTTAAGGCGCAACGACGAGCACAGGTTGAGGAAGCAAAGGTTCTCAGATATGCCCAAGGCGCTGGGATGAAGTTCCCTACTTCTGCGACTACCCCTGCCGCTACTACTAGCCAGCCTTCGGCAAGTTATCAGATCTCCATCAACGACGTTCCGTTCAGAATTGCCAGAGGTGGAAGCAAGTTGATCAGATTGTCTAGTGCGATTCCCAGCGATGTCACAGTGAAGCAGGGGGCTGGCTTACCTTTTGAAATAGATGATCCTAAGACTGCCAATAACACTCCGAAGAAAGTGACTGTTGCTGGTGTGCACTTTGTTCGCAGCAAGAATGGTAATCTCCATCGTCTGGGCGCTGTAACTTCGAAGAGGTGGGAATCCATATGCCGATACGTTGCGGAGTGGCAGCAGACTCATGAGAACAGGAAACCCACAACGGTCAAAAAGCGAAACGGGCTCTGCAAGAGATTTACTACGACGGGTACCATGTCTCTCTCTTCCCTTGAGATTTTGGATGGCTTTGCGTCTTCGGATCAGTCTATCTTCTTTCTCTTTCTTTTTTATTTATTTATTATTTGGCTTTGGTAATTGCTGACCTGCGACAATCTCCGAGTTTTAGGCACGTGCTACAAAGGGCCTTCCTGTCTCTATATTCACGATCCGAACAAGGTAGCCATTTGCAAGGAGTTTCTCCAGACTGGTAAATGCAATGCAGGCATAAGCTGCGATCTTTCCCATGAACCGTCACCCCACAGGTCACCGGCTTGTATGCACTTCCTTAGAGGTCGTTGCTCCAATCCAGAGTGTCGGTATGCGCATGTCCGCGTCACGCCAGGCGCTCCTGTATGTGGAGACTTTGCGACTCTAGGCTACTGTGGAAAGGGGGCAGCATGCGAAGAACGACATGTCCACGAGTGTCCTGACTATGCCAACACGGGGGTCTGCAATAAGAAACGCTGCCTCCTACCCCACGTTGACCGGGCCGGTCAGATCCGCAAGATGGCTGCTGCTAATAAACCAGGTCCTTCCACCTCCGAGGAGGAGGCTGATCTATCCAGTGAGGAAGAGGAGTATGATGAGATTGATTCGGAAGATGTCGATTCGGTCGAGTCCGACGACGATACTGAGATTATCACTGGCGGTGTTGATAGCGGTGAACTCGCACAGCAGCAAGATTTCGTACGCTTCTAGGTGTGCTCCGATGCCTAAACTTCCGCTTGCCCGACATCGAGTGCTGTAAATGAGAATCCTTTTGTCTTCTCTTGTTCCGTAACTTTTCTTTACCTTGACCTCTTTGGCCTGCGGGACTTGCATCTCGCGGGGGTGCAGATACCGTATGACATGTTGCATGGGCATGACTTGTCTATGATCATGCCATGATGATTTACGACGATATTTGTTTTCCCTTCCCCAGGTTTTTGTTCTTTGTGTCTTATGTCTTAGAGCCCAAGGATTCTTCTGGTACACGTTGGTCAGGAGCTGCAGACGAGGAATGGGAAATATGCTAAACAATCGAATCTGAGGATTCAGTAAAATAATTCAAATGAGGAGCTTTTTAGACACTACAGTAAGTATTAGAAAATGATAAGTCGTTGCTTGACTAGCGACTGTTCTTGACGCATCCCAGAATCCTGCGCATACACACATGCATAGGATGGAGGCCGAATTTGGGCATTCCACGCCCTCAAAGACAGACGCTTATCTGCCTAACAGGTGTTTGCTCTCGACCTAGGTAGAGAACGTTTGGTGTCTGTGGGTCGTTCATTCAATCCTTCGATCCTTCGGCCATCGGCTTGTCTAGATCGGCTCGCCTGGGTGGGATGTGAAGGATGGCAAGGGTGTATAGTCGAGTACATGCAGCCCTGGGAGGGACAATGATATTCTCCTGTGGGAAGTTGTAAGGTCTATTAATCCTCCTCGTCGAAACAGAATCATGCGGTGCCAAATGAGCAGACTCACCTCACCGTAACTCCAGCGATATTCTCCGCCGCTTGAGACGGAGGAGGACGCGAACAGTACTGCTCACGTTCTCATTATTAGAGACCCTCATGACGAAAAGCATGATCATTTCCAAAGCCTACACAAGGCTCGATGAGAACATGTTGACCCCGGGAGTCATGGATCCCCGGTGGAGCGCAGAGTAGGGCAACATTGAATAAAACCCGTCCATCCTACTGTATTTCCTCTATCACTGACCCTTCTCGCTTCCGATCCAGACACAACCAGGGCGCGACAGTAAACAGACGACAGAAAGAAAAAAAAAAAACTTATGACTCATAACCACATAAATGATTAATTCCTGTACAGCGGGGACCTGTCTTCCCCTGCATCTGACATCTGGCACATCGAACGGATAACGGCCCAACAACCAACACACTTTCCCAACCCACCCGCCTCACATTCGGGTACGGGCCAGCGCCGCACGAAAGGAGCAAAAAGTGGATATACATATGGATCAGGAGTTGCACTGAATAGACTCTGTCCAGTAGATGGTGCTAGATGCCGTTCTGGCGGTGAAAAAGCGTCGTTTGCGTCCAATCAAGGAGCAGATGGGGAGAGTCTCCCTGGCAGCCCACACAAGGTTGCTAAGGCACCAGTGTCTACGGCGGTTCCGTGCCGCCAGAGGCTGCGACACGGAGGAAGCGGCGTAAATCGTTGATGGCGAATTATTGTGTATCGGCCGTGTGCTGTTGTGCCCTTGTAATAATAGTGTTGACTGGAGGGGTGGTCCGGATATCATCGAGTATCAAGAGGGGGAGTGATGATCTTGGGTAACAAGACTGGCATTCTGCTACTACAATACGGGGTACTCCGCGCAATACACTGTATGTTTTCTGCAGCTGAATTCGACATCATATGACAGGATATAATGAAAAAGAACGAAGAAAGAAAGTAACAGTTTTACTCTCAAGATGGAGAGGGCGCTCGCCTGGAGTTTCCCGTCGTCTACGACAAGATTCTCGCAGAACACTGTTCTCGTTTCAGGCGGAATGGTCAACTCTGTAGCCTTGACGAAGGCCAGAAGCAAAGCTCCAAGGCTTACAGTGACACAGACGCTGTGGGAACAGTGATTTCAGTTACAGCCAGTAGAACTTCCCGATCATCCATTCCCACATCGGTAAGGGCAGCGTATGCTGTATTTAGCTCAGAATCGGGCACGGGCACTTCAACATGACATCTAGAACCCAGAAACTGTTCCAAAAATGATACTGAGAGAATACGAGACGGGCAAAGCAATCCGCAAGGGTAGGCAGAGGACGAGGGTCGCGCCTCCCGCAGGGTCTCTCATCCTGTCGATATGACAGCTTCATGTTTGCCTCACCCAACGCGAAGACAGTTGAATCCGATTTGCTCTGTTTTGAAGCCCACGCCTCACTATTCGTCGACGAGACCCAGCTTACCTATCCGTGGCTGGTTCCTGGAGCCGCTTTTCTCTCTCGTCTGACGCGGCTACGGACGCGCACCTATCGGATATTGAGCATCCTTTTGAGTCTGAACGCAAGCACGATACGAATTGATGCTGCGGTTCGCGACACATGTGGGACCAGAGAGTTCTCTGGTTTGAAGCCGTCCAACTCCGGGGAGCGTTTCAAGTATATGCGTGGACATATGCGCGCCTTGGGAGGTAGAACACAGACAGTGATTCATGGTGCATGGCGCATAAACTAGGAAAATCCAAATTTACCTCGTGCAGCAGATAGGAGGAGCTTCCTGGTGCCTTGTCCCTGTCAGCACGATGCATAGAGTACGGATGTTGTGGGTAGATTGTACCGCTTCATCACCTGCATAGGGACTTAACTGTGCACAGCACGCAGACAGCCCCAAGTTACACGAGAGTGGCCAATGAGCATGTAGATATCAGAATCTGAAGCATTGTATCTAACATGTGCACAAGTTGATGTGGCATAATCTGCTGCACAATCCATGACGCACATGGTAGGTACAGTGCATCATGTCTGTAGGCGTAGGTACATGTGTCGAGGTACATAGCATGCTGCAGTGGCTCTATCATACCAGTTGGGCAGCAGGTTCCTTTGCCAAAGGATTTGTCATGTATGTCCAGCATTAAGAATTTAACAGCGTAACCGGTACTCGATATGGTTTGTAAAGGCGTCGAACTGGACTGCCGGTTCGTCGTACACAAGCATGAAAGTACTGGGCAGTGGGCACACACAAGTGCCCTATGACATAACCCGGCATGACCGTTTACTTTCCTCTGTACTCGTAAAAGCACATAGACAGGAAGAGCGTCAGGTACCAGCCCCATATGAAGGCATGGCTAAGGCAGACAGGCACTGTCTCCTGCAAAATGTCACTTTCTGCATCCCAGGTAGGTAGGCATTGCTGCAGACTAGCAAGGTAGACGAGCGAAAATCATTGCCATCGAGACCAGTGACAGGCTGATGGCTCTCTCTCGCTCAAGCTTGTCCTCCTTGCGATCAACCAGTAGGAGCCAGGATCAGCGCGTATTCTTCTCACCCAAACGGGATAACCAGGCAACCCCCATTTTCCGTAACGAATGTACGGCCATCGACTGGCTATGAGCAGAAACCTTACTGCGTTACCGTCTGTGGCTCGGCTGAAGTCCCATGGCGATGCATTATTGCACCGAGAGACTCAGCGCTAGACTACTACAAGAATTAATTACTTGGCTTGGTTTAGAATAAACGTTGTTGTCTTTCAACCCAACGTTCGCCTTGTTCTGTCTGGCGCCCGGCCCAAGAGGGGAACTGACTGGCCAGGAACGCATGCCGTTGAGAATGCCCACGGCTCCGTATCTGATCAATCAAGTGGCTCTATCAGCAGGGAAATGTGACGAACCCAATGTCGCGCCTGGGACCGGTCCTCCGGCCACCAAACATTGCTGGCGATTCGTGGAGTTCGAGCGTTCATGACTGGATCTTCCGGCGGCCCGGACCTTGAGCCCTGGCCATGATGGCAGCGGTAGCAGAAGGGGCCAGTCGAAAGAACGAAAAGAAAGAGAAAGCGAACCTCTTTGGAAAATGCGCACTCCTGGCACACCCACAGAACGCGGGCCAGGCTTGCGTGCGCTGTGCGACCAGGCATAGGGCGCCTCCGCACTCCGACCTCCGACAGGAGGAGGAACCGGATGCGGCAGTCTCGGTTTCTTGAATGTTATTAGCCTTCTGACCTCGGAGAATCTGCAATCCTCCATCCATGTACACGGCACTCCATGTACGCCGCGAAAATAACACGCAGAGACATGTACCAAGATAGGCAGTCCGAGACGAGTCGTTTAATTCGACAGAGAAACGGTGTACGAAAGCAACTCCGGGATATACAGCACACTGACCCCGGAGTGATCTGGGAGGAGGAGAAATAAGTCGCAGGGATGGCCCGACGGACAATCCTGCGCCAGCATGGACGCTTGAGTCTGCCTATGAGAAAGGGAGAAGAAAAGGGAGAAGGTGTCACAGCCATTGGTCACGCCGTCCAGGATGATTGTATGACATTTTCGTCCATCTGATGCCTTTCCAAGGTTGGATGGCCCCCTTCCTCCCTCGCGTTTCATCTATTTGAATTTGCGCTCCCTTTCTGCGCCTGCTCTGGTTGGTCTTTCTATTTTATTTTTATTGTCCTACGAAAATCTACCGTTGCTCCCACTTTTACAAGACAGGCAGGTCGGTATTACCTGCCACCTAGCACCTAGGGACGTACTTACCGAGGTGATGGATTTTGACGGGGACTGAACGAGGTGACTAATTCGGGCATGAAATGAAACGCCAAACCAAAAAAAGGGCCGCCCAACGAGGAAACCAGGTCCAGGGCGCAGATCCCTAGTTTGGAATCAAATGCAGGGCAGACCATGGTGCCTGAATACCTGAACCGGGGAGACACGGGAGACGGGAGAGTGACGGCGTAGACGGCGAACCAAGCGAATCAAGAGCACGCAAGAATGGTTCCATTGCATAGAGCCAGAGGATTGCCGAAGGACTAGGTATCATCCTGTCGACTGGAACATCGGATGATAGGTAGACTGATATCCCAGCATCGGCGGTCCCCTGTCGCCTAACGAGTCGATCGAACCCAGACCTTCGGGAAGGGACCTCGCAGCGGACGATTTAGACGTTTGCGACGAAGATGATGTCGGGCAGGCAGTGCTGAGGGCCGGCATCTTTGGGATGGCGTACCCCGTAGACTGTGGGATTCAGAGGGGAGCGTCTCGCATGGGGGCACGTGAATAACCGCCATTTACCAGCGTCCATACCAGGGAACTATTCTACCCCGTCTCTCAGACGGTTTTACCGCATGGGGAATTAGCAGTCGCTTCATCGATGCTAGTAGTATCGGGATTATTTTTATTTCGATCGTCATATCTGCTCCTGACTAATCGACAGTGTCCGAAGCGACACTAGGTGCCTGATGGGAGACGCTCTCGCATTGCTCGCTCATTCTGCACGTCTGCCCAAGACCCTCCACAGAGCGTCCAATGACTTCGCCTCGCCAAACTCGGGATCGCTGAGAATTCCGCGTCTTGTATTTTTAGTTTTTCCTCCCCCCTTCTGCTCCATCCGGCGTACTTTCTCTCGTCGCTGTTTGACCAGCCAGACAGCTCACTCTCCGTAGAGTCAACCTGCTGATGGGACCTGGAGTGTGACCGCCATCTCAGCTCTTCACTTTAAGGTTTAGACCATGCTTTCTTTTTTGTGTCTGCCCAGGATTGTGGTCATAGTAATACACTGTGGTAATGGAGATAGTAGTACTATCTGAGACTCCATACAGCAACGATCATGGGCGTGGTAACAATGCCAATAACTGAAGCACGAGTCGTCTGTAGGCTTGAGATATCGCTATAATACAAATAGGGAACCCCCGTCAGATAGTCTGTCCAACCTTGCTCATGCTACACACTCTATTATTCCCTGACCCGACAGAAATACACTACGTCGACGTCTGCACCGCATCTGCGACGCAATTCCCGTCGTCCCTTGTGTCAGAGAGTGTGTGCCTTGACAGCTTGACAGCAGGCTGCCTCGTTCGTTCACATCCGCCTTCTGACCCGACTCGACTCGTCTTCCCTTCCTCCCATCCATCCCGCACCTTCGTGCCTCTCTCCATCTGGTGTATCTTTCTTCTTTCGTATATTCTTGTATATTCTTTTTCTTTTATTGTTATTATATTCTCTTCTTTATATATATAGTTATTATTTTCCCCTGCTCCCCACCCCCGAACGGCGAGACTCGTTCGCGTGAAGCCAACTCCCCCCACACCGCTTCTTCCCCTTCTGGTCCCCCTCCTTCAACTTCCGAAGTGTCAATCAATCAACCAGTCAGCCATGGCCCGATATTCGCATGCTGCTTTTGACTTGTACCACCAGTCTCCTTCTACCTTGGATTCAAAGCCTATCTTTTCCGAAGAGGATGATATGAGTGTGCTGGACGATAAGATTCTCGATTCGACAACATCGCCCGCTCTCTCCTCCGTCCCCGACCACCGAAAAACCTCATACGATCAAACTGCAGACGCCTTTTCGTCGCGTCGTGACCCCCTATGGCCGGATTATGCGCATGGACTACCCGGGCAGGATTCGCGTCAAAGCTCCCAGGTCATGTTCGGCAATCCTTTCTCCTACGGTCAACATAACCCCTGGACCCTCCCTCGCGGCGAGTCGGGTTCATGCACGCCGACCCCTGTCTACGAACAAGCTCCCTCTGACTTTGACCACGCCTCGGCTGGTCCTTTCTCGGGTGGTGCAGTCGGTTCCATGAACACCATGCATATGCCTCCAATAACTTACCGCCAAAGCATGGCGTACGCTCCTCCGGGTGCTGTCGCCATGTCTCCTCAGTCCAGCCAGGGCTGGATGCCTGCCCCGACGGAACTCCCAGACTCTTCCTCTCGCCCAGCCAAGAGCCCGACATTTCGAAACGATTCCCCCATGAATGCCCGCCGTGATACCCTCCGCGACAGCCTTCGTGACGGTATCCGGAAGAAGAATGCGCGATTCGACATCCCGGCTGAGCGCACATTGAACAACATTGATCAGCTCATCAGCCAGTCGACCAACGAGGAGGAGATCAAAGAGTTGAAGCAACAAAAGCGGTTGCTCAGGAATCGGCAGGCAGCGTGAGCTTCTTTTCCTTTCTCTCTCACCCTCTTCTTTTCTTTTTGTCTCCCCCACCGTTCCGTTGGATCCGACTAATCGTTAATTTTCCAGGTTGGACTCCCGTCAACGGAAGAAGCTCCATACCGAAAAGCTCGAGGAGGAGAAGAAATCTCTCACCCAATACATCTCCCAGCTGGAGGACGCATTGCAGGGTATGAAGATCCGCGAGGCGGAGATGATTCGCGAGAAGAACGAATGGATGAATGCTCAACAGCAGTTCCAGCAGTACGTGGAGGGCTTGCACATGGAGAAGGACGAGCTGATCCGCGTGCATACATTGGAGACTGGCGAACTTCGTAAGAAGAACAACATTCTCAAGGAGACGGTGGAGAAGCTGGAGAGGCAGGTCCGGAATCCTAACGCCACTGCCCTGGGCAGTGAATTCCAGGATCTGGAGAATCTGGCTATGGACAGTGATTCGTGGGATGACTTTAACATGGTCAATAGCCTTTCGCTGGATGCGGAACCCGCTTCGGGTTCCACAACGCCTGCGAATACTATGGTTGCGTCAACCAATGACAGCAAGGCGCCCGAGAAGAGCCCTGTCACCGCCGACTCCCCGTTCAGCTGGAATGCCTTCTACATGTGCCTTCTCTTTGGGGCCTTTATTGCGTCCAACAGCTCATCCTTCTCATCTCATTCTCTACCGATTCTATCCGAAGAGTACCGCGCAGAGTCAGCCAACGTCTTGAAGGCTGTTCTAGCTTCTACTCCGCCAGAGCTTGCTCCATCTTCCAACCAAGCACCTGTGGCACCGTCAGCTCGTCCGGGTTCGCTGCCCACCACTATCAGTGGTGCGGAGATGGCGCAGATGACTTCAGGAGCCGGCGCTACGCCTATTTTGGATGAGCTCCACAACAGCCTCGCAGTGCCTACCAAGGAGCAGCAACAGGAGCAGGTCTTCTCCCTGACCCCTGATCAGTATAACTCTCTGACGACCTATGACGAACGCGTGAATCTCAAGCAACCGCAGCAGTCTTCCAATCTCCAGCAGGCTCTGGCCGCGATGCGAAACGATGCTGCGCAAAGTAGAATGCATATGAAGTCCACGTCCGACGTCTATTCGAGGTCGCTCATGTGGGATCGTGTGCCAGAGAAGGTCCTTCATGACTTCCGACGCATGGTCCAAGAATATGGGGAATCCCCGTCAAGCGAGAAGATGACCTCAACTTAGATCAATGTTGACTAGCTTCTACAGTCGTGATCTCGTCGCACAATATCCTGTCCTCTTTCCTCCTTGCAGACCTGGCCGCTCCCTTTCTAAACGTTCGACGACCACTCCTACCGACGATTGAGGGCGCGTAGGAGTTTTGTCTTGGAGCCCAGGAGAAGCCCTTCAAGACAGCGCCTACCTTGGCACCTCTTTTATTTCACTCTCCCCTTTCTATTCTGCTAATTTTTTTTTCTTATACTAGCCGTGCACATCTTCAATTCTTTGCTTCTTGGCCGGGCGTTGGTCGAGCTCCGGCACTCTGCCGGCCTCACCAACTCACTTCTTTCCTTACGATTTCTTACGTTGACTAGCCGTATCTTGAATTCCGTGACTTATTTAGCGAGTTTGGTCTCTTTTTTTTTTGGCGTATTTATCTTCTATCACATTCACCATGGGAAGAACCAGTGTATATTTCATCATTTTTCTATATGCTATGTTTTTTGGGTCCATTTTTGTCCTTGTGACCCTTTTTCTGAGGATCGCATGATTTGCACTCGGGCCTCTTAACGAACAGGGAGCGGGCAACCACGGCACGGACTTCGGTCGTAACAGACAGGGTTGTGCTTCACCTTGTGCTATTGCAGTTTATTTCGGAGTTGGTTACCTGTTTTCTTTCTTTTGTTACTGTCATTGGCCTATTGTGGTCTACAAGGGATTAGGACGGATTGGCATTTTGCCCTCGCGGGCGATTTGGGACAGGGAGGTATTATGATTGTTACGGTCTATGTTCATGAATGAAACGATACGACTACAGTCGACTACTATGATAATGGCACTGTATGATTGATGCTGGTAATGTCTTATTTTGGCGCATTCTCACACTTTTTTTTTTTTGGCTTCTCCATTGTCTTCCAACTCGACTGTGAACTGCCACGGTACTCGAGCTTTGATATGTACTTTGCTATCATCAAAGAGCAGCCGGATCGAATCCATCCGTCTGTTTTGCGCTAAAGCTGTGATAGCCTTCCGTTCTCTTCCGTGTAGTGAACCTTGATGACCTCAGCGCCAGTTCTGGCCCAGCTGGAAGATGAGACACAGAAGCGGGTGCGCCTAACTCTGGACATCCCGGGTTTCAGGCAGGAGTCAAACCGGATACTGTCCTCCCAGACGAGATTCTTCTCCAGTCCTACTACACCTGCAACTCGGGACTGCACAGATAGAAAGATAAGGACAGCCAGCCTCATTATTACTCGTGTATTCTATCCATCACCAGCCGGTCCTCAGCGGGGGCTGACTGATTGACAGTCAGCCTTGTCGGGCCCCTTGGCTGCAGGCGCAGGCTGGCGTTTGAGCTCTATTGAAATTTGAAACTTTAGCAAATATTCTCAATCAACATCAACGTCTACTGTCCTTACCTCCATGTATCAGTGAAGGCCCCGAGATAGTGGCAATAAACTGAAAATCAGCAACAGATGACAGGCGTGCGTAGGCAAACCATGTCATGCGCAGTAAAATGGCCGCCGAGTTCGATTCAAATGCGTCAACAATTTCGACTTGGAACCGGGCGGGGAGTGATGTAATCAGCTGTTTGAATTGGACCACCGCTTCGTCGGATGGACCCATGACAGAAATCTTCGCAAGAACATTCTGCATACATCGCGCTGGAGTCAAAGTCTGTTGTTGCAAATTTCCCTCCTTGTTCTTGAAAGGTAGCGATATTGGCCGAACATGAACCCCAAGATACCTAACTAGAGCATCTGGAGCCGTTGCAGGTTTCTCCCTCTGGACTTCTTCCAATAATTCGTCAATGGTGATTATGCATTTACTTGTCGACTGTAGGTTCCGAATAGCTCTGGTAAGTCGTTGTGTGAAGCTCACGAAGCCGGCTTGTCGAGATCGGGCAGCCTCGTTCGGACCACAGGCAGCAATGATTTGGCTGGTTCGATTGAACATTTGGCGAGCTGCCCCAGCAAAACAGCAGTCGACTATGCCTAGCGTATCCATGTTGATAAGCAACGGGTCATCTGCGAAGAAAGCATCATGTATGAATCTCCACTGAACATTCTGTCTGCTGCTGGCTGAGAGGAGTCTCAGCGAAGTAGACCCCATCTCGAGGCCACCGTGTCCAATGTAAGCGATGATCAGTAAGGAACGCAGGGGATTTTTGGGAGATCCGATCTGAAAGCAAACATTGCTGATGGTTCGTCTTAGAGTGAATGCGGGAAATTGATCAGTTTTCTCGATCATCTCGGCGGTGACGGTAATGCCGAAGACATCTTCGAAACAATGCTTGAGGGAATTCGCGTCAAGCTTGGCTCCCGTATCATCATCTTCAAAGAAGATGACTACAGCACGTATCGAGTGATAGACAGCACCGCGTGCTACAACGGCTTCTTCAAGTTTGGCTTTTAGTTGGGGCGCTGGTTTAACCACGGAAGAAGAAGTGGAAGTGGACATAGCAACAAGAGCAGAGAAGCGCAAACTGTAACAAATAAACACGCCAGAGACACAGGATTAAACACAAGCAGGCAGATACGCTTCAAAAAAAGGGCTTATAGCAGGAAATTAAAGGAGATGAGCTTTGAAGAAGGAAGGGGATGAAGAAGGTTGAAGAAGGAAGGGGATGAAGAAGGTAGGAGAGGGGAAGGATCGGAGAGGAGAAGGGGGAGAGGCAGGTATTTATGTTGTGTGTTTTCGCGCTAGCATTAAGCGAGAAATTTTCTCGAGTGGGTCTTGTAGGCATCCTCAGTATATCTCAATGTACCGTGGATGTGCTTCTATCTGATATTTTTTAAGTTCGCATACAATGTTATATGAGAAATTGGAATCAGATATCTGGAAGACGCATTATAGATACCTAGACAGTATATGTGGAGTCTCTGCCTTAGTGTCCGCTTGGTTGACCAATCAAAACGTTATTGGTGATGGCGCCAAGACACTCGATTCACGTCACCTGCCGTGGAGGCCTGCTTGCCTAATTAGGTAGACTTGTACTTCAACGCAGGCTACAATATACCAATATCAAGAGACATGGAAACAACACATTGTTTAGCTTGGCAGCCTTGTCCTTAGGCTTCCCGGATGCTTAAGAGGAACGGAAGGCTCGGTTGCGCAGAAAGAGAGGCAGGATCTACAAGTGGTTTCAATTTCCGTCATGCCCTTTGGCTGGGGAAGCACTGGAAGAGAGTAGGAAGGTGGTGTACGCGAAATAGGCAAGATGTCAAGAATACCTGGGTATCCTCGAGTTAGTGATGTTGGAGGCATGTGGCGACTACTTCTTAACAGATTATTTCGCCGCGTTTTAAATTTCTCCTTTGTCACAGTAGTCCGTACATGGTATCGTCGAAATACTGGAAAGGGCGACGGGATTAAGCCCGAGAGCTGATTTTTTTGTTAGGTGTAGCAGCTAGGCACTGCTTCCTACCATCTTCTTTCTTTTCCCAATGCTTGGGCCGCCAAAAGATTCGACGATATCATGGTATGGTCGATATGTGAGATGGCGGAGGTGAAAACTCAGTCATTATTGTTGCTGTTGTCGCCATTCAGACCGCGCATTAAGACACTATTCAACCTCATCGTCCTCCTCTTCCATTTTATCATCTCTTGTTGATCCTGCCAGTAATGATAATAAACCTGGATCCTCTGCTGCGATTCCCATCTCCTGGCCCTGCCCTTGGCGTTGGTCCTACGATCGCAATCTTATTTCATTATTGGACCTGAACTTGAATTTTGATCGGGGTTTATCCAGAAGCCGAGTCTTCCTCTCCGTTTTAGGGGTGAGAAGGCCATTATTATTATTGCTGTTGTTGTTGCTGTTGTTATCTCCATCCCGTGCAGGCATTCTGGACGGCGTTCTAGCACTTATAAACGAATTCCTATTCGGACTCCTATCTGCATCTGTGGGCTCATCTACTTCCGATCCCGAATTTGAGCACGAGAAGCTTCTCCCTAACTTCCGCGTCAGCAGCCCAGTGGAAAAAGTCGCTTTTATCAGATAGGGTTGCTTGCAGGTATAGACAGTTAGTTGATTTGATCACGAGGAAATAGTTGCTGAAAATCAAATAAATAGGTACTAGCAGCAGGCATGGGCAATTTCCCTCGATTTGCTCCCTCCTTCTTGGTCTGCACTGCGGTCGATTTGGACAGTACAGCACCAGCCGCCATTGATGAAGGGGCCGCGCAGTCGGAAAGCAGTTCAGGGCGATGCGAGGATGCGGGTGGCGGTTTTGGCAAGGGATGCTACGGTTGTTTTTGTTCAATTTTCAATGCATTTTTGTCATCGTCTTTGTGGCTATGCTGGCGTATAAGATTTGGGAGAAGTCGGAGAGTTGGAACTGTCCAGGGTAACAAAGGACTGATTCGCGGCACATCAGATTCCTGTGCATATCATATCAGTTCTGGGTAGACGTAATTATATCCCATACACATCCACTTATATTAATGCAATGAATGATCAGAAACAACCTCAATGTCTGAGTCTGAAGGTCCTAGTAAATCGAGGTCCGTACAAGTGAGTGGTTCTGCCAGTCCTTACCGCCCGAACTAAGCGGGAGCTTCAACCGCTACCTACCTAGGTAGGTAATAGATCAGAATCGTGTCCTCTTTGTCACCCTCAGTTACTCCACCTTCTTTACGATGTGGAACTCCAAGCTGCCGGCTGTGACCGAGAACTTGGAGATCAATCCTGGATGCAACGCTTTACTGCCTGTAAGAGAGAGACGGAGAGTTTAAACGCCAGCCGAATAACCACCGGGCGCGTCTATAGAAGACGGTCCAGGTAGAACGAGCTAAATCATAATACTATTTATCAAGAAGAAAATCACTCAGATGCTGCAATACATTACGGTCCACACTCGCCCATACGATATAATATACACCGCATACTCCGTGCTCCGCAGGCTCATCACCGAGGGTTGTATTTGTCTTTCCATATCCTAGAACAATAATAAAGACAAACAACGTCAGCACCATCGTCTTATGAATCGGACCAATAAATGTGAAAGGAACTTGAAGTCGCACAGCGAGCGACCGGTAGAGTCGGGGTAGTTCGGGCAGTGTGCTTAGCTGCAGACACTCCGTGGGAAGAAAAGAAAGAATGACATCCTATCACTCCGGGCCTGGGTTTGCATTTTGAAACGTGGTCTCTGCAAGCCAGGAGAAGCAATTACTCCACAGTACACCTGGCATGTGCCTGCATCTTCATGGCTCGCAGCCGCAAACTCCGTTGGAGTCGGTGACTGATTGGCCAGGACGAGATGACTTCATCACATAAGGATTGAAAATCAAGAGTAATGAACAATACTTACCAGGTATTTCCTAATGTTTTGCTTCCGTTCTCTTCCGCTAATCGGTAATATTTTGCTGCCATGAACTAATACAAGAATCTTCTGTTAGCACAAGGCTCGAAGTACCTCGATGCCCGAATATCGAAGCGAAGTATTCGAGTCTTTGTGTGGAGGAAGCGAGAGACACTGAAAGGAAGCTCACCTTATCCTTCTTGCCACCAAACCCTTCCAAATAGCACCATGCAGCTTCATTCATGGCATCTGTATCCCCCAGATTTGCGGCGGTTTCGTAGTACTGCCTGGCTGCCGCAGGGTCTCTGTCGATGCCCCAGCCATGGCGAAAGCAATTCCCCAATTCAAATATGGCCAGGACGAGTTCTCCTTTAGCGGCGCCTCCCTTCTTCATACCTGTACGGAGAGCTTCGGCCTCTACAGACGCAGAATTGGATGCGGCAGCAGAGAGATATATGACGGCTTTTGCGGGGTCCTGTGTACATCCCCATCCATGCCTAGCGACAGCCAGTCAGCATCATCTGGAAATAAAGTGATGAAGAGACCAACCTCAATGCGAGGCCGTAAAGAACCTGGCTGAGCGCGTTATTCGCCCCATCGGGATCTGCGAGTTTTGCGAACATCTGTGTCGACTTTTCTAGTTCTGCAAGGGTAGCCAAAAAGCAAACACATTAAAATTCAATTCTCAATGGCGCTCTAAGAGACTCTCCAACTTGTAAAACTTACCTCCAGCTTCATGGAGTCGGATAGCCTCTTGGATGTCGACCTATATTCTCTTATTAGGAATACAGAATAACAAAACCAACAGTCCCCTCCTGCCGCCTGCTTTCAGAATGGAAAGCTTACATCTCCTTCTTGATTATTTATACTTCCTCGACTAGAAGCCCTGGACCGCGGTCGCGCAGGATCTGGATCAACGACGCTAAGGTCTAATTGCGAGTTGCTAAATTGCGCGTTGCGCTGCGCTAATATTGTCGCCCTCTTCTCCCATTGTAGCTCTCTTTCCTGTTTATCACCGATGTCACTATCAATCTCCGGGAGGTCAGAGGGGACGTTCACGGACGTGGAACTGGAGTTGGAATGTCGCGAGCGAGGTCTGTCCAAATGAAGCAAATGTGACAGTCGTCCGTCGCCGTGCTCTCGTCGCGGGGATGGCGGCGCCGCGGACGAGTCGGGGCTGGGTTTTGCACGACTGAATATTTTCAATCCCCTGCGAGAGGGCGAAGGTTTCCTGGTATCGTCCTCGGCATTATATGGGTCTGAGTCACCGGCGTAAGCTGGCGGGGTGATCTCTTCCAGCGTATGTGTGTCTGATCGGACAAATCTGATTTCAGGAACGGAATCTGCCGAGAAGCCGCGAGGTCGAGAGTCCGTCTCGCGCTCCGCGGCACTGGAATAGAGCCTCCCATCTTGGGCGCCAGTCTTTTCCTTCCTTCGGAACATGATTTAGAACCGATACACCAAAAAGTCTGAGTAGTAAAAGCCGGCGTAAACAAACACTAGCTTTTGCGAGTCACGTAGTATTGAACGCGAAACAAGATAGAGCCTCACTGCGCGACTCAATTGAATACGTCGATGCGAAACAAAGAAGAACCGATGGTCTTGCTGTCAGAGTCAATTCGCAAGCTTCCCGAGATCTGCCACTTCTTAATCGAGAGCATTTAAATATTTCCTGGATACAGGCGGGGCTGTTCTTGAGATGAGATTGCGCCGCAGTGGCTGTGTGTTGCTAAGGTTCACTTATTTCTGACATCGAAAACCCAACAGAGGAGCCGCCGCCATGCTTGGCTCCTGTTTCCGTGAGCGGGGAGGTAGCCTCATTCATGATATGGACTAGGCTGACACGACATGCACAGGAGCCAGCCTGATTTGCTTGCAGGCATCAATGGATTGAGTGTGTGCCCTCCGCCTAAGGCGCTAGTAGTGTCAGTACAGGCGCAGTGAAGCGCGATCCCCTACACCTTTAGCCGCCAGCTACTTTGTTTCCAAGGCTACGAAGACTCAATAGCAGCAAGCTAAAAATACTAGAGTCAATCTGAGGCAAAAGAAAATTCAACGTGAATTTGCAAGTCTGTTCAACATAACATGATACTGCTATGTCTACAGATCACAGAGTAAACATCTATTTTATACACTAGACCAACAGCAGACAATCCTATCCGATTCATTTACTGGGCTTTGGAAGCCATGATCTCTGCATTTAATCGTTAGCTTTCTATTAAATAAAGCCAATCAAGATGTGCACTTACTCTCGACGTCGGTAACGCTCTGCTGGAGGATCTGCTGAAGAACCTTGGGGTTCTGAAGCTCCTTCTGGATCTTGCTGATGACAGACTCGGCAAGCTCACGCTGCTGGCGCTGTTTAACCTGGCCCTCATAGCGAACCCAAGAGTCAAGAACCTGCTTCGCCTCAGCGGCGAGAGCAGTGCGCTGCTCGAGCTCAAAGGCCTGAGCCTCAAGCTGGGCGGTTTCCTGGACAGCGGTGTCAGTGGACTCCAGACTATGGCGCCGCCCAAGGTAAAGAAAAGAAAATAGTACCTTGGAAACTTCGAAAAGCTGCTTAGTGATTTCGACAACACCAGACAGAGCGTTAACATTGTCAATTCGGGCCTTGACAGCGTTGGTGTGGTCGGCACGAGCAGAGTTCAGGAGGTCCTTGTACTTCTGAACTTGGCCTTCGGCCCACTCCTTGTACGCAGGGCCACCATATTTAACAAGAGCCGTGAAGACGCTGAGCACGCAGAAAGCAACAACGGTCTCCTCGTTCACGACGTAGAGCTCATTGCTGATGGCAGCAATGGAGAGACCAGCGGCCGCAGAAAGGATGGCGGTCTTGGAAACGAGGGTGTTACCGGGGACAGCATCAATGATAGACTGCGCTTTCTTCTTAGGGTCTTCCGCGGGGACGTTGGAGGCCGAACGGGAGACGGTGAGGTGCGGAGTGACAGCAGCAAGGCTGCGCGAGGGAAGAGCCGGTCGGAGCCGGGTAGCACCTAACTAGAAGTCAATAATTGCAGTCGGACATCATTTGGGATCTGGGAAATCATATTCAGCATACCAATGGCGCTCTTAGCCAGACGCGAAGCCATTGCAGCAACGAAATGCAAAACCTTGGGGGGGTGCGTCGAGGGTGAACGGAACTTGAGGATACTTACCGATGAGGTCGGGAGGCGGTTTGCGCGTGCGGGAAGCGCTATCCCGATATGGGAATAGCGAGCCGGGCGGAAAAACTGCAGCCGAGGGTATCTACGAAAATTCATGTTCAATGATGGACGAGCTTCCAGGGCGATCGCGCACCACTCCTCCTATCTGCGGCTCATTTCGGTTGGCATCGCACGGCTTACAAGATGGCGGCTCCTAAAGAAGTATCCAACGCCCCGAAAAAGCGAAAAAATGTCAGAGAGAGTGGTGTTCCGTCCTCGAAGCGCCGAGCCGTCGGAGATACAGATAGGTCGGCCAAAATTCAACAATTGGAGGAGCAGATCTCGGAATCGCGAAAATACTACAACAATATTGCTACCTTGATATCCATGCTCGGGGTTGGTGATAGCGAGTCAAAGGAGCCGGACCTGACTGTGGCGGTATCTCTCTGTCGCGTTTTCTGCAGGTTGATTGCGGGTGGGAATCTCACAGACTCAACCCGTGCGGCGGAGAATGAGAAGATAATAGTGGCATGGCTGAAGGAACGGTGTCAGGAATACCAGAAGGCTTTGCTATTGATCCTTCGTGAATCGAAGCCTTCGTCACAGGTCTGGGTTCCGTGTTTCTCTTGTCTCCGAGCGACTGCTAACAGTTCTGCTAGACCACTGCTTTGACTTTGTGTATGCGCTTAATCAATGAACGGGCTTTGCATATTCCTGGTGCCGATAACCAGGTCTGGTATTCTGGTCTCTTCAAAGGTGTTTTTGAGGCGGTCGCGGAGGCTCAGAACGGCCAGACGTTGCAAGCCGAATTTGTCGAGAAATTCGTCAAGCCGTATGAGGACGTGCGATACTACACTTTCTTGCAAATTGCGTATGTCTCTGCACCAGATCTCTGGAATAACTGAGGCTGCCGCCGGTGCTAACTGGAATGAAACAATCAAACAGTGAGTATGCCGCGACGCGGAGAAGCCCGGAAACCGTCGACATCTTAATCTCCATACTCTCCGAATGCGACTCCGTACCCGGAACCGAACACCAATTCGAGAACTTTCACACGAGAACCGCGCAGAAAAATAAGAAGCTGCTTTCGACGAATTCCCACAAAAAGCGCGCACAGGAGGCATGGCTGGCAGTCCTCCGCAACAACCTGTCACAGTCACAGCGCAAGGCTCTTCTGCGCATTATGGCCCCCACCATCGAACCCTGGTTTAACCGCCCGGAGCTTCTGATGGACTTCCTAACAGATTCATATAATGTCGGCGGTGCAACCTCCCTCCTCGCCCTGTCCGGCCTTTTCTATCTTATTCAAGAGAAGAACCTTGATTACCCTCAATTCTACCCGAAGCTGTACTCTCTCCTGGACGCAGATCTATTACACTCTAAACACCGCTCCCGATTCTTCCGACTAATGAACACTTTTCTCGCCTCGACCCATCTTCCAGCAACCCTCGTCGCAAGCTTCATTAAACGTCTCTCGCGCCTTGCTCTAAACGCACCTCCCACAGCTATCGTGGCCATTGTCCCATGGATCTATAATCTACTAAAGAGCCATCCTGCGTGCACATTCATGATTCATCGTGCAATCAGCGATCCGAAATTCCAGGCCGAATTAGATGCAAAGGGCATGGATGACCCCTTCGATCCATCCGAACCCGACCCCACGCTTACCGATGCCATCGAGAGCAGTCTGTGGGAAATCGAAACACTCCAGTCCCATTATCATCCGAACGTTGCCGCTATCGCGCGCATCCTATCGGAGCAGTTTACCAAGCAGGCTTATACCCTTGAGGATTTCCTAGATCATACATATCAGAGCATGTTGCAAGCGGAGCTGGGCTCAGAGGGGAAGCCCTTGAAGAGGACTCCGGTCGTGGAGTACCAGATACCCAAACGGATATTCACCGATCGCGGGCTGGAGGGAGATGGCGGTCAGGATGTTGGTTCCGGAAGTCTCATGAGGGCGCTATGGGACTTCTCGCAATAATGTTCTTACTGTACCCATGCTTTCCTCAAAATAGCAAGAGAGCTATGATGGGTAAACCCCAATGCGATTTTGAACAGTGGAAAAATAGCTATACTACCTACATCACCGTACCCTATCAGTAGAATGCACGCCTTGACCAAAGCAAAGAGCATGAATAGAGCCCGATTTCACCAATAATACGCCGCGCAGGCTGCCTGCGGATGCCACGGCATGCTGTTTTCGTCATTACCATTGTCCCCAACGACATAGTTCTCCGCAACCTCGAAACCCTCAGCTGGCACATACAAGCTCGAAGTGTCTACTACAGCAGGAGGGGCAAACATGAAAGCTGGCGGCCGATGATAGAAAGGTGCGATATTCACCATTTCGGGACGTTGCCGTAAGAACCGCACAGGCACCGTATTCTGACGTTGCCCTGTCTCGGAGTCCCCTGGGTAATAATCGCAGTACACATCCAAAGAAAAGACATCGCGTTTCATATCGTTCACAAGATCATCGCTAACAATTACCGGAATAGCCTCAACGGCGGCCCTCATTTTCTCTATGATATCTTGGGCCGTCTTGCGTCGGCGCTTTCGAAGATAGGACACTTCGGCTTCCATATGTTCGAGGATTCCAAGTATTTCCCTTTCAGACGCCGCTTGCGCAACGGCATGCTCCATTTGGACCGTGAGCTGGCGCAATTCCTTTGACGCGTTGCGGAATAAGGAGTCGACTCTGGAGAGGGCCGCGGATACGATTTTACCCAAAGACCGAGCAAGAGGGCGGTCATACAGTTGCTGCCAGAACGACAGCCAGTGGGCATAGCCCACTCGCGATTTTCGCATACGGGTCAACTCGAGAGACGCGATGACAGTTCTGCAGAGCGAGATGGTATGCAGTGCCTCAGCACGAGCCTCAGACAGTGCGACATCGAGTGGAGGGTAGGTAGACACCGATTTCTCGGAGCCCCTCTCTTCGATAATGTCGTGAAGACTGCTAGAGTTCTCTTTGGAGCAGTGAGCCGGATTGAGCGCTTCACCTGGCCGTCCCAAGCCAACATTGGATACATCGGCACGAATTGGGTGTGCAGGAACGACGTCCACTGGTGACATTAAAATGTGGAGCAAGCAAGGGAGGGATGAAACAGGTAGCCGAGCTTGGGGTAATTCGAGTGGATGAAACTAATATGGATAGGAGCGTGGCCTGCACGTCTTCCTTCTCCTCTTGTCCAAGGTGGTAGAGAGCGAACTAGCTGCAAGACAAGTAGAAATAGGTGTAACGAGTGCGTAAATGACGATAGACGATGTGAGTATTGAGATGATAGGAAATGAGAGGTTCGCGGTATGCCAGCGAGAGCATGGGCAGTTGACAGAGACAATTCATTTCACTTTGGAAGGCGATTGTGATGCCTCCCCAGAGCCATCGTCAGGCGGAAGGAACAACTACGGCCACCATGCCTGCCGTTGTGCAGTGGAATATGACAGATGGATTCTAGTCCATGGTTTGTCCCAAGACGGAAGCAAAGCGGCGAGCGTCGATCATCAACGATTAGCGCCCGTGTTTGGCGGCCCTTTCGTCGATCTTAGCAAGTTTTTTGTCTTCGCACCTCACCTCCCCTAGTCCTATCGAGCAGTCGCGTACATGTACGCGCTCCGTCGGTATATATCATATGGTGTTCTTTCGGAGCTCACTTCTGCAGTTAATTTAACCCAACTGTCCATTCACGAACATTGATCCTGATCCACCTCGCGTAATTGAGTTCCTGTTCACCATTCCACGAGGCCCGCTAACCGCTTATGATCGACCGATTCTATAAACACGACATGCGATTATCATCCTATCGATCTGGTCCAACTTGAGCCTTGATCCACTAGTCGGTACGTCTTTTGCCTGACTTCTTATCTCCAAAAATTTACCTGTCTCTCCATCAACTGTTCAGTGATTTCCCGATCCTCTCAGCTATAACAAACTGGGCAGAGAACGGCGCGGAGGCTCCCTTGGAGAATATGTGTGCTGCTGCCAGCGCTTTGGACTGCGTTTTCATCTCCCTGCCTCAATCTTCCTCTCACCATCTCCCTCTGCTCCGTCACTTCCCTCCGGGATAGCTCTCTCACCATGGCGCGTATTAGTCTGGTCAAAAGGGCTTTGAAGGAGGGAAGAACTGGGCCGGACCTAGAAGATGACGATGTGCTTACGTGCTCATCTTCAGAACTCAGTGTTCCTCATATCACTCTGCCTTTTGTGGAAACCCGTCTGGACATGCATCAGTTCAATGGTTTATTCGAGGCTGCTTCTCTAGAAGCGCGAAATGGCCCTTCTCCTATTATTGAGTCTCCACCCGGTTGGTGTCTCCCCTTAGCTTTTTTTCTCTGGATGGTTTATTTAATTTCAAATGCTGATCTGGTTGGTCGTCAGCTTTCACAGAGACGTTACTCCCTCGTAGCCCACAGCCCTCCTCTAATGGCGAAACTGCTGCAAGCGAATGGTCCGCCGTCGGGCATGCTGCCACTGGCAAATCTGGGCGCGTCATACACAACTTACAGGAGGAGATCGCCCGGCTGACGCGCGAATGCAGCCTGTATCGCTCACGAGCGGAAGAAACACAGCGGATGAATGATGTGTTCAAGACTCAGGTGCAAAACATAACCGAACGGCTTCGAAATCTGGAGTTGGCGCACGAAGCAAATCTGAGTTCCATTTCACGCAAGGACAGGAAGATCGACAGCCTGAAAACAGAGTTGCAAAGTGAGAAAAATAGAAGACAACATGCGGAAGGAGAAACGCGTAAAGCCAATCAACTGATGGTCGAGTCGCGCGACGAGTTCAACCGGAAGTTAGCGGAGCTTAACGAGATCGCCAACTTTGCTCAAACTCAGTATGATGTAGTTGCCCAGTCTGGGCAACGAGAACGAGCAGATATGCAGCGAAAGTTGCATGCGATTCGAAGCGATATTGCCTCTTTGAAAAGAGCTAACGAAAAGAAGACCGCGCAGTTGCAGCGGTTGGACACTATCATGGCTCAGAAGAATCGCGAAATTGAGGCCAGCAGAGACAGCTTTGATCGACTTGTTGCGGATTATGCGACGTACAAGAGCGCACATGACGGTGAAGTGCGAGAGCTGATTGAAAGGGCCCACCAAAATGAAGCTAAATTAGATGAGGCCTTTGCGTCACTCAAGGAAACCGAAGGCAGAATGAGGTGGGCCATCAACAGAACCAATATGAAGGACTCGAATGAAGAAAGTAGACAAGACTTCCCTTCGGTAGAGCGATCAAAGTCAGACGCCCAGGCTGGGAGTCAAGATGGAGCAGATTAGAAGAGCGAGTCGTCCTCAAGCCTGGAAAGGGTGCAAATCTACCTCACTTTCCTATTGCACCTGACCCTCTCGACGGCTACACCAATTGTGACTGTGCCATGTTGATTCTCATCGTTTTCCCTCTTCAGTTCTCGATGCCTATGCTACCTGAAACTGTTCTAGACTCCCTTGCGATGATCATATACTGATCATGAATACCCCAACTCGCGTCTTCGGATCGGCTATGAAAATTAGACTATGATAGATATGATTGAATATAATACATTACATGAGCAGCTATGACTTATCCGCCCACTTAATATACGCTGATGCGGCTTTCTCTTTATCTACCATTGATCTTCCAACGTTACCGCTAAATGGTACGCCCTCATCGTGTCCTGATAACCACTTCGGAGCCGTACTGGAAGGTACTGTGCCGTTTTCTCCCCATTTGCATTCTATCATTAACGATGGTGTAGGACCGAATGTTCGATCTTCTCAAGTTGCCAGTTGTTATATCTGCGAGCCAGAAGCCACTGAGTGCTATGCAAAGTTGTAATGACCAGCCAGACACTTAATAGACTTATTCATTCATTGGCTACATGTCTAGTTGGGGTATTTTGAAAGGAGTCAAAGCAGCTCTTCAGGATTCACTATTAAGGCTGGTGGCCACTGTCAATTCACTGATATTTCTGTTTGCATGTGTGAATGACTGTAATGTCACTTGACAGCACCTCAAATTATAGCCCATGCTGGCCTTCTTTCACCCAAACGCGCACCCTGGTAATGCTTTGACCCATATCTGCAATCGTCCTCTGCATCTGTCCACTCATCCTCATGGACTGACCCGTAGGATCTTGCCTATTTCGTTTGCATTGGCAGGCTTACACAGACAATTCTGGTTGTCATCTTCCAGTCCTCTTGCCTCTCAGTATCCATCAGCTTCCGGCCTCCTTCCGCAGAGCTCATTGTCTACTGACCTCCTTTCGAATCCGGCAGTCCTCTCCCTTTTTCCCGTGTTAAATCTTGTAAGTCGCTAAGGTCAAAAGTTACCGATATCTTTCAGTTAATCTTCTTCCCAGATACTTCGTTTGCACCCATAAAGCTTAAAGTCGAGTTCTCATTGCTCAAGTGCTCCCCTCTCTCCTAGGCCTCTTCCAGAAAATATCCAGAGTCGGCAATCTGATTTCCTCCTGTTAGCGGCCTTGCCCTTTTCTGGAAGGTAACAAGCAACAATGTCGTCAAAACAACGATTGAGCATCGCGTCCATGTGGGCCTTAGAGGAGATAGGGGTGAGAGATCACATTCGAAACAAAGAAGTCATCAAGTTCTACTGACAGTGAAATTGAATCAGCTCGAAGAGATACAGCACCAACTCAGGTTTGTCCATGGATTCGCCGGTGCGAATATTCGGAAGGTTGACAAGTTTCAGGGAAACAAAACCAGAGCTGGATTGCCTTTACGAGTATTCCAAACAGGACGATGTATGCAATACCATACAAGTGAGGTTGTTCTTCCTTCTATGGGCTAACATTGATCCGTTCAGATCTTTACTGTTAGAGGATGTACGGATGGCTCGCAGTTCGAGTTGGTGACGTTGATATCTGAGTTTATCGAGGAGCAGAAGAATAAAGACTTGTTAGACGTAAGTATCTTGTGCTGGGCTTTTAGCGAGAGTGAACGTACTGACTGGTATTTCTCGTAAGATGCCACGCGTTCGACAGTTGGAGGTCCCCGTCGTCCTTGAAGACGGACCGGATCCCTCCGTGGACAGCATCGGAGTACCCAGAGATGAGGCTCTCTTAGCTCTCGATGACGACTCTGACGGGGAAGTTGTTCCTAACGTCATTAATGGAGTCATGAAGTCTTGGCTATCGTCAAAAGGGGGTCTGGGTTGTTTTGCTACCGGCTTTAAAGACATCTTGACAGACATTGCCAGGCTGACTGGAACTCGGGTTTCAGTAATTGACGATCGTAAAGGAATACAGGTCTCTGGGAAGAGTTCTGGTGGCGTGGACGATGCCTTGGAGAAGTTGACACGGATAGACGAACCTCTGGTGAGTTTGTGGTTTACTTTACAGCATATGACTTGAGCGGATTGATTGATACTCACTGTCTGCAGTCCCTCATAGACAATCCTCGCACCATGAACATGATTCTTGCCTCATCTGAAGACGGACGTCTGCAGATTATAAACTACGCCAGTTTGAATAATGCTGCCTTGCGTCGCATTTTGACGGACCCCAACGCAAGCTCGAATGCTGGGCTGCATCAAAACTTCGTGACTGTGATCCATTATTTCTTTCCCGAATCTCAGACGTTTACTATCCCAGAGAATCTGATCAATCCTCCGCACGCAGCCAAGGAACCTGGACCATCTCGTATCTGGAATGACTTTACTTTTCAGGAGCTGGGAAAAGGAGAAGAATTTAGTCTCCAGGCAAACTTTGACAAAGACCTACAAGCTCCGTCGACTGGGATTATACCTTCGCACCCATATTTGACAGCTGAGAAGGCAAACCAGGTCAATAAATGGAGAGCTGACGCAGGAACTGCTGAACCACTCCCTGAAATCAATGAAGTCCTGCAGCACACTGTTTCCAATGAAGCAACAGTACCAGCACAGATTTCCAAAAAGGCTCCTGGAATCAAAACGCGCAGAGCAGTAGCTGCTCAAGGTCAGGTACACAAACAACTGAGGCCCGAAGCTTCTGGTGAGACAGCTAGGGCTGCAGAGGAAGCCAAACTTGCAGTTTCCAGCACTGAACAAAATAATTCTCCATCTCCACGCAAGAAGTGGATTATGAATTACCAGCCGTATTCTGGCCGTACGGCCGTTTCAGATGAGAGCGAGAGCGAAGCAATGACCAGAAATGACAAACCAAGAGTTTTTGATTCTTCCTCGAGGACAGTTCCTGAAACCCCAGAGCGAAAATCTCGAGTACCTATCAATTTTGATGCCAGCAAATACGGAGTTAGCAAGGATACAAAGTATATGTCGAAGGATTCGAGATCTGGTTCAGCACAGAAGAACATTTCGCCTTCGAAGGTTGTGTCCAATAAAAGTCCACAAAAAAAGGGCTTGCTTATCGACGTTTTCATGCCGACAGCCAATCTACTATCTACTTCCCAACCTCTCATCTCTTTCAACCAACCTGCCTTGGTTCCACAAAATTTAAATACCTTCGACAGGGTGAAAGATGCTGAAGATCCCTTCACGGAGCCACGGAGTGTCGCAGACACCTCAAACACAAGCTCATCCGATGGCGCACCCGGGGCTAGTCTCTTAGGAAACAGGTTTGCCATCTTGGGATCAAATAATGCTTTTGATGGCCCATCGACCACTGGAAACGGATTCGACGATAATGAAAAGAGGCTGCTACGCCTGAAGCATGTCCTCCATAAACAAGGAAATGGATCTAATCGCAATGGCAGTACGAGCATGCATGGCTCTTCCACACATTCTCGGTTGACAAATGCTGAGTTTATCGCGAGGAGAATCGAGGAACTCGAGAGTGCCTCCAAAAAGGAAGACAGACAAGCAGTAGACGAGGTGACTTCGAGACAGTTCCATCGAACTATGCTTCATAGAGCAGCAAAGCCGGGCGAAAAGGCGAAGAGTAAGAAGGCAAAACGCCAAGCTACTCTTGAAGATGCCTGGGGAGTGCCGAAGAAGTGTGATAAAGCAACGACTACGAAACAGTCGAAGAACCCAGCAACTGATAAGAGCGCGGCACACGCTGACGAGCAGAGAAAGCAATGCCGACAAGTAGACACAGGCATGAGCGATCACATCAAACACCTATTTGAGGCACTGCAGCCTATTCTACACGCGGCTGAGCACTTTCCCGGCACGCTGGCTCTAGAGTGCCACGTTGGCCTCATCTTGACACCTCTACTTCCTAGGACTTACAGCGATGGCTTGCTGATATCTGTAAATGAATGGAACAAGATCTTCCAACCGCGAAATGGTCTTCCGGCTCCCACAGCGAAATTCATTAACAGGCTCACTTCTTGCGGCCCGGATGTTGACTACATTGTCGATTTGAAAAGATCAAAAAATGATGGCAGGAGCCGTCTTTTCGATCAGGAATATACGGATTATAGTGTTGTATACGAGTACCACTGCCGGACCAGCACTGATGAAATCCTCATTATCGCGATTGACGAAAGTGGAAGGTCAAGCGTGAAAAAACCTGCGAAAACCCTCGGGGCGGTTAATCTGCATTTCCCCGGGCAGACTTGGGATGCCAGCATGGTTGTCAATGGTAGCATCGACCATAGTTTTGGTTCGGACAAAGAACTTGAAGAAGCAGCCCAGCATCTGATCGACAACGTATGGGTCCAGCCAGGCAGATCTCTCATTCGGATTTTCACCAGACTTCAAAAAGAGAACAAGCTGGTGATCGAAAGGGTTTTTATGAAGCGATGGACACGCCACCGGTACATTCGCCCTGGGGATTCTGTTGCGACAGACATTGGTAGCGCATCACTCGAAGGTCGTGACGGCGGAACAGCAGTGAAGAGCGAAACAGATTCCTCAGGAGACCAGACAAACGCGAGTACCGGAGGTTGCGGCGAGAATCAGGATCTTTTCCTGCAAATTACAGAAGTGCAAGACTTATTCCTGGGCATCAACGCTTCAGACTCACAGTCTGTACGAGCTAGCTGTGCTCCGCTCTCTGAAATGATTAAAAAGGGACGACAGTGGTACGAAGTCTCTGTTGTCAGTGCTCCTATCGAAGCCATTCTGAAAGCGAACACCAATCTAGAGGTTGGCGAGCGTACAGATGATTGGCGAAGTAGGGATCTCTTGGGTAAAGATGCCTCTCTCGTCTCGCCTGACAATGATACCGCATGGCGATCTTCGACACCGTCTTCAACGTCAGTAGCAGCCGTCGAGAAAGCCGTCTCTCGCGTTGCCTCTGCCATAGGAGACGCCGGATTGGGTGAAATGCTCTGTCTGACGAAAACAATTGTGGAAAAGATAGATGGGGTTGGGTACTTCAATGTCGGCCCGGGCGTCGAGGCAGCACGACTTGTAGCGGCTGCAGCAGGAACAAACCTCAAAGGCCTTACTGTGCCATCTTCGGCTCCGGATGCTCTCGTGAAGGTCGAGCGGAAGAGCGTTGATTTCAACGACTTGGAAAGTATCAAAGAAGTGGGCAGCGCAGCCCAAGTTGTGCCTGGCAATATTGCGTCTCCCGCGGCCGTCGACCTGGAGGAACTTGAGTATTGGTAGTTGTTTTCCTCTATTTTGCTAATATTTACTATTACAGGCAGTCTAGCTAGATACCTACCTAGGTATTAAGGTTGACACGCTGTAAATAATACGGACTTGTTACTGTAGTGGGTACTTCTACCGATGCGGCTCGACGGGCCGTTCCGTGCCAACAGCCCAAACAAACCCTTGCACTTTTTGAACTTCACACCTAGGTAGTAGAACCCCCTTGAGAACTGTCTTCCTGTCGCCGGATCCTCTTCTCAAGTTCAGGAATAGGACCTTTCGGAGAAGTGCTTTAAGCCTATTGGGTAGAAATTTCTCGCGTAACGTACAAAGCTCCCCCCTGGGAACTCTTCCCACGCCAACTCCCTTGGATTCAGTTGTCTGCCTGGGCCGTCATCTGCCACCGCGTCATCAGGACGGTCTCCATGGTTACGTACTAGGCAGATTCACCTCTTTTCCGTTTGAACGCTTCCCCTCCGTTGCTCTTCTCTCGTCTCAGACCACTTTACTTCCGTCTCAGAGTCACCTTACTGTCGTCTCAGTGCCACTTTACTCACGTCCCAGCTCTGGTCTGCTCTCCTCCTTGACTCGCTTGTCGAGATGGCTTCAGCGCACGCGCTCCGCAGTCAAGCTGCTGGCCACGGACTCGCTCATGAGAAGGACTTTCGCGATGCCACAAAAGAAATAAACAAACAGGTCAAGCGCTCCCTCCCGTCTACCCAAAAATACACGAAGTCTGCGATTCTCGCTCTACGTTGGAGTAACGATGATCTCAACTTGAGTTCTCTTGAGGCCGGACTGCTTAGAACGTTCGAAAAGCGATTTAGGTTCAAGACCAGCTCTTTTATCATCCCATCAACCTCCGAGTACGACGCGAAAGTACAAACTAGGGACGCGCTGACTGACTTCGTTAATACGCATGATTCCCCAAAGAGCTTGCTTGTTGTTTTCTACGGCGGTCACGGAGAAATAGTGCAAAGTGACCTAAATATCTAGTAAATCACACTGAAGCGGTTATACCTGATGATATATCTCTAACACAAAGTATAAGTGGGGCGCAGACTGTTGGCGCCATCCAAATGCCATGGAGATTTGTGGATTCTCATGTCATCGCACAAGGAGATGTTCTTTTCATATTAGACACGTGCTTCGCCACGAGTGCTGTTTTCCCAGGGAGCCCACAGCAGCCGTTCCAATTGTCCCTTCGTAATGCCGAGTATCTATCGGCATCAGGTTTCGAAAACGCCGCGTCCGCACACCCGATCCATAACTTTACACGTCGTCTCACAAATGTCCTTGAGCAAATGCCATCGCCACCGTTCACCGTCGCCCAGCTGCACGCAGTCCTCGTAACGCAAGCAAACGATCCTCAATTTCAACTTTATCATACGCCGGTTCACGTGGCCCATCCTTCGAAATCCAGCATTACACTCCGATCGGTGGATCAAATGCCCCGCGAGGTGCGGAACCTTGGGAATGCATTGGATTTGTCTGCGGGAAGGGTCTTAATTTCAGTTCGTTTGAAAGGGAACACTGCAGTACCTGACGTCGACCACTGGAAAGCTTGGCTGTTAAGCGCAGTTCCTCCGGAAATTTCTGAGATTACTATCGAGGCGATTTTCAAGTCACAATCGAGTCTGTGTCTCCTCAGAGTCCCAATCGCAGTCTGGGACATGTTGGAAGACAACCCTGCGTACGACTTTGTCGCCTACGTTGAGTCGGAGAACATCATGTTACCGAGTCATGGCCCCGGTGGCCTGAACATCCTCGAGTCGCGTGCGGGTAACGTTCAGTTGCCGGAGAGGCCCAAGTAGTCAGTCCGGTGCTAGTACGCTGTGGCCTGATGAGATGCCTCGCTCTTTTTTCTGTCGTTGTCACGTCCACCCGTTCACTATCGGGTAACCGGTAGTATTAACGTGTCTAGTAATATCAACTCCTGCGTTTCGTATACAATTCTGAAGATCGCTAGCTATCTAAATATGCGCGTGTCCGTACACAGAGAAGTAGATGTTTCAATCACAACATTCTATATCATTTATTTTCTAGTCTTCCTCGGGCACATCTTCCACACCTCTCAGCCAAGCACCACGAGCATCGACCGCAGCCTTCCTAACATCACGCTTGGGGTCATCAAGAGACATTCGCAAAGAGCGGAGAACCTGACTCTTCACCGGGAGAAGAGGAGAGAGTTTCCCTGCCGTGGCGATGGATGGTGCATCCACATTAGGTTGCTGCGCAAGCAGGTAAAGACATCTCAGAGCCTGTTCACGGAGTTTCGGTCCATTTACTGGCCCCGGAGATGGAGTATTAGTCTCTGCGACGGGGGGGATATAGGCGGCCGTCTTCAGTAGGCGGGTGACTAGGCTCTGAACATGGCCACATTCCTCGATCACGCCAACACCGTTCTCACGGATGATGACGGCGAGTGTTTCTAGGGTCGCAGATCTGACTGCTTGCGAGTCTGGAGTCTGGAGGTCGAGGCTCTGCAGAAGGAGAGGGAGTAAGGTGGGTAGCTCGAGCATTACCAGTGAAGGAGGTATACTGCAGAGAACGCCCGATAAAGCCGTTAGGTATGCCGGTTTGGTGTAGGCTGGGTAAGGTGTGGAATCACTGGTGGCCACGTTGAGTTCGCGGATTCTGCTGGAGATGAGAGGGACGACACTAGTGAAAACACGCTGTTTCGACAACAATCGAATGTTTGCATTGTTGACTGTGGAGAGGACATCGTCGTCGCTAAGCAGCACACCAAAGCCGCGAGCAGCGACAGTGCTCGTTACTTCATCCGAGGACGACAGAAGCGACAGGAGAGAGGTCAGCAATTGGGTCGTGGCCGGAGCAAGTCGAAGGACAAGAGCCTTTGACAGCCAGAACACAGTTCTTATCGTCTCCGGGTCAAGTTTTGGGTCTTGCGTGTCAGATGGAAGAAGAGACTCAAATAGCTTAGATGCAAGGGGAAGTTCCTTTGTCGAGAGAAACTTGTTGACTAGTAGAGAGATATGTCGAAGAAGGGCGAGGTGCGTGGCAGCTTCTACTTTGCCCACCGACCGCTGAACAAGGTCTGCTAGCAAGCCAGACATGTCAGGATCGGTATATGGTAACTTCGAGCAGTCTTTCAGCAATCCTGCTAGAAGGTAGGTCGATAGGATCATCGTTCGTTGTCGGACACCGCTTGTGTCCTGCGAGAATGGCACGGGTACGAAGTCCTCCCTTGGAGTGAAAAGTGTATAGATGTTCTCTGCAACTTCGTCCTGCTTTTGCCTCGGTAGGGACCTAACTATGAGGTTGACTAGTCTTCCCAGAGTGTCCAGAACTGCTGCGTCGTTCAGGATGTCGTTTGCCGCTTTTCCTGACGCCGAAGCGGCTGCACTGCGACAAAATCCCACCACTATCTTCTCATAGTAGGATCCCAGATTGGGGTCCTGGTCCATCTTCCTTTGATTCATAACATATAGAATGGTCAAAAGTATTGCTCTCGGGTACGCTGCAGACCCTGGCTGCTCCTTTTGCAATAGGAAAGTCAGCTTACTGAGCAGTCGGCGAACCAATGTCTCGAATATATCCTTCTCCACACTAATCTGGGCAAGAGTTTCGAGAGTAGCCATGTACCCAGCTCCTTGTCCGTCAGTCGAATCAGGAAGCGTAGCCAGGAACTCAGGAAAGGTTATGTCCATGATCAAGCGAGGTTTGTGCTTTGAAATTTCCGCGAGTGCACCAATAGCTTCCTTCTTGAGGTCACCTCTGCCGACTGATTCCTCCTTAAGCAGGATCTCATCAAGATACTGCACGAATAATCCGATCTCATTATCCTGAAAGAAGTCGCGTAACACCGAGAGCCGCAGAAGCCCCTTCAGCGCCGTCACCCTAAATGACTCTTCCTCTTTCGGAGTACCCATTAGAGCCTGGCTGAAAACATCTGAGAACTGGTCTTTGAACTGGAGTAAAGGGTTTTCAAAAGAGACAGCCAAATGACGGTCAGTCCACTGCCCAAATACTTTGGCAGCAGAATCAAAGAGTACAACAAAAGTGTCTAGTAGCGCCCGTTGCTTAGCAATCCCATCAGCCTCCTGGTAAATCGTAAAGAGCGAGGCGACAACAGCTTGTACGATTAGGGTGAAAGATACCGCAGATGCGGATGATATTGAGCTTAGGATCTGCTGCGCAGGCTTCGCTTGCTTATGTTGGGGCTCACGCAATTGATCGTTGCATTCTGTGGTAATAGGTTTCAAGAAATGTGCAAGAGGCAACTCTTGAGAGATTTCCGTTACCCCTTCGGACAATCGTTGAGCGATTCCTTGTAAAGCTTGTAAGGAAAGTTCTGCAAGGAATTCCTCTTGGGTATTGAGAATTTCAAATTTCAATACATCCCAAACCGTGATGGAGTATCTAGAAACCGTGTCGGGATCGTACGAATGAATGCAGGCAATCAGAGCATTAAGGGCGTCTTTCTAAGAACCGTTAGATCATGTATGAAGAGATGCGAGTACAAAGGAACTTACTTTGACATTAGGGGATGTAGAGTCGAGTTTATCCAGCAAAGCTGGGAAGGCATGCGGGGCGAAATATTTCGAGGAGGATATGCAATCCTGCAGGCGATCTTTTAAATCTTGGGCTGTGATGCCGTAGGGATCATTCGGCGGAGGCTTAAAGGTAATCGGAAAGTAATTATATGCGGAGTCAAAAAGGAGCTTTAAAATTCAGTTTCTGGACTCCATCCAATTTGGTCTTTGGCAGAAGGGGTTTTACCTCGGCATGATTTGAGATGTCCCACTCTACCATAACCACCTTCAGGATTGAGAACACGACCATGAGATTGCGAGGATCTTTCTCTCCTGTCATGAGATCGACAACACCAACAAGCGAATAGTCTCCCATGTCACGTAGTGCTGGTAGCCTCTGTCAGCCGCTGGTGACCGTAGCCCTTGGAACTCGCAACGCACCTTCTCGATGATTAGACATCAATTCATTCAACAAGTGGTAAACCTGGAATCGCTGAGATTGGGAACGCGATTGCAACTCTTTAAAATTATCGAAAATGCTGCAAGTCCATCATCAGGTCTTTCTGCTTCAGAGCCATTGAGACAAAACCAAGGTACAAGTAACGAGTACTCACGCCCGCACTACTTCTTCAGCCAATTCCTTGTAAAATCGATCCAGTTGCTGGAGAGTCTCCAGGCCCGTAATAGCGCCCCCATCTTGAATGCGATCGCAAAAAAAGGTCGTCAGAACCTGAATCTGTTGTCGCGTGAGGAACTTCGGCGGCAGCTCTCTTATAACGGCAGTAAGGTATGAGACCGCTTTGCCCCGCAATATTGGATCTTCATCATTTATATATTCCCCCAACGACTGCACAACGTCAACTAAAGTCGTCTTTTTGTCCTGGATGTCTATGGACAGATGGTTAGATCACAGGAATCTCCAATTCGGTTATCAAGAGAACAGAGGCATACCCTGGGCGATTTGCTTAGCAATTAGCGTGGCTTCCTCTCTGTTATGGTCCACGACCAGCATGAAGGTCTGCAACGCCGACATCTTTCCCAATCGACCGGCATCACAGACTCCAGAGGCACTGCAAAAATCTCACCTCTCAGTCTGCCGCATGACAGTCTTTGTGACGCCGACTGACCTTATCGATAAGGTCACGTGTATTTATTCGTCGTCACGTGTGTGACCAATTCCCCACTTACATCATCATTCGGAGGTCTGGCAACTTGAATACTATTGTGTAGATCCAAGCTGAAGGCACAAATGGCGTCTCTTGTTACTATGCGACACTTGGTGTTTGCTTTAGCCACTGTTTTTGCCTTGCTCGCATGCACAGGGCAAGCGATTTGGGTTCCCTCTGTCTCTGATAGCGGCCACTACCTTGATCTGCTCACAGGCGAATCTCAGCGAGGCGAAAGTCAGGATCGTCAGCCTGCAAACCAACATCCGATCATGGGAGGCGCTGGGCCGAACAACATCATGACAGCCCCTGTGTTGTCACCAGGTGCAGGCGCTGAAGAAGGAGGTGGTGGTGGGCCCGTCGTCTCCGATGTGCTTCCCAAAACTCGCGCCATCAATATCTTCGCATCGCTGACACGAGACTTCGAGCCGATTGCATCCCGCCTCAATGACGCATCTCAGAATATAACAGTCCTCGCCCCTAGAAACACTGCCATCCAAGCGTTGCCGCGCAAGCCGTGGGAGAACCCGGATGAATATGAACAGTTCGGGTCTGAAGCGTACAAGGGACAAGCTGGCCAGGATCGTGCCAAAGAGAACTTGAAGCGTTTTGTTGAGGCACATCTCATTCCAGCGAGCCCTTGGAAGGAGGGCGAAGAGGCAGAGAGCTTGGGTGGTGGAAAGTTGAGATGGATAAAGGAAGATGGTAGGATCTTTGTAAGTTCACCGTTTAGCCTACAATTACGCTACTGTCTATTAACAAGTCTTAGATTCAACCCGGGAATGTCGAGGTAGATGCCGTCGCAGAGAAGGTAGCCAATGGCGAAGTCTGGATTCTTAACGGCGTGATTAATTACTCCTAGAGATTATTCATTATGGGTGATGGACGATGTTACAACGAAGTTGGAGTCTCTGGTTTACTTCTCTGTGTTATGCGTTACGATTAGGTCTTGAAATATATGACTATAATTCTTTTTTTATATGCCTTATCTCGTCCAGTACGTAACTGGAAAAGCCTGACTACCCAGTCTGCCGTCCAGGAGTGCTTCTTGAGTCGAAATACGCTTGGCCTTAGTCAGCGTACTTAGTCGTTTTCTGTTTCATATCTCGAAAACGAAGACAGAAAAAGGTCCTTGAAAGACCAGAACTCATCCTATCCGACCCATCTAGGCTTTCGCCTTCAACATGAGCTTATGCAACACTCTCTCCTCAACGCCATCAAGAATGCAAAAATGCTCCATAACTTCCAAATTCTCAGCCTCACTTAAATAAAGCTTATCAGGGTCCTGACCAGGCTGGAATGGATTCGCAGCCGCGGCAGGATTCATGCTGGCCATTTGCTGGGACATTTGATTGGCAGCTGAACAGAGTTAGAAAAACGATAACGTGCCAGCGGAAGACTCCTGAAATAGGAATATGACTAACCGTTGTTGCTCCCAAGGATGAAACCAAATACGGACTGGAGACCAAACAAATTCAGGAAGTACCATGACAAGCTAGAAACCCATCTAACGTCCAAATCGCGAGTCATGACACCAGATTGTAGCATTGATTTGAAACGGATCGTTAAAGGGAATGGGAGCTTCACTATTTCAATCAAAGGCATGTGAGCAGAGCTGTTGGAGACGTAAAATATACGAAGGACCGAGCCTGGCTGGGGAGGTGGAGGAGACCATACAGATAACAAATCCCGAGAAAAAGGCATTAATCCAGCTCATTATAAGCGTCTGTGGAATCATCATCAACATATTTCCCTTCAACATCCCCATCATAGCTTCCATGCCCGCCGGATCCGACATCGGATTTGCAGGTGGCTGGCCACGTCTTGATGGGTCCTTAAGGAATCCTCCACTCTTGAACGCAGACACAAGGTAATTCTTTCTGACTTCAAACGATTCCTTGCTCAGAACTGCGCAGGCATTATTGCGCAGGTTAATGCCTCGCTGGAGGGCAAGACGTTCGCGGGAGTCGGCCAGGGTTGCAGGGGGCTTCGGAGCATTGTTCATCAACACAGAGGCATAGTGACGAAGGATACCTGTCAATATCTGGACGCAAGCAATCAGTTCGCAGCGCTCTTCAAGGGGTATCAGAGAACGATGAGTATGTGCCGTACCATGACAATCGTGATAGGGAACAAAATCCAATAGCTATTTCCCTTCCTCGTTAGCCTCGCGATAATCAAGAACGGTTGAAAGCTGTGTCGAAGAAAACTCACAATAATGCGGGGTCCCGCAGAATTGTCTGCTCTACCCCTTGTACAGCCATGGCTGGTGGCACTGACGTTGCGGTTAGACTTGGTGGAGGATTGCAAAGAAGTTAACCTCACGGAAGACGATGTTGAGCGGGCTGACACTTAGCGGACTGGTCATCCCGCTTTGGTTGTATGTTGCTTTCCGGCCAGCTCGCCGCAACTCTTCGCCGTGTCTCTCGTCTTGGAACTCCCTCTTCACGAACGAACAGTCAAATCTAGTTGTGTCTATTTACTAACAGCATATTCGGTGATTTGGCTCCCATATCTAAAGGCTCTTAAACCCGCAATGGCATCAGCAGCGGCACCCAAAGTGCCAGTTTACTCAGTTAATGGTCAGTCTATGCGTCCGCGATGTCCATGACAATTATCCACCGTGTTCTCGATCCCTGTTATCGGTGGATGATTGAATCGAGCTTTCTGGGCAGTCCATATATTTCATCAAGTCTACTGTTTCTCCATTCGCTGATTACACCTTTCTGCAGACCTGAAAACAACTACTGACGATGCCCTTGTCGCATACTTAACTACGCTCCCCGACCCATACAAGTTCACTCAAAATCATTTGAAATCAAATGTCCGCTTTGCCCTGGGCTATTCAGGAGTGGCCATTGCAGGGTTTACGTTCTATGCAGACCGTAAGCTGGGCTGGGAAGCTACTAGGTCACCGTGGATCATAGCCGCAGTCGTTTCTTACTTCGTTCTAAATTCCCTTCTTACGATCTGGATCTGGGCCGTCGAAGCTGGTGAAATATTCCAAGGAAAGACAAAAACAGGCGAAACGGTATGTCTAGCAAACATGAGAAGAGAAAAAGAGGAAGAGCTCAGAGATACTGTCATATAAATTACGACCTGTCACGAAGCAAGCTGATTCCTTTGCGTTCGAAATCCAGATCTCTGTTAGCTCGTCAGGAAAGAAACATTCGCCTGTCTATAAGCTTCATATTTTATACAAGTCCTCATCAGACGAGATACTCCAGGAGAAAGAAGTCGAGGCTCCGTTCACGACTTGGTTTTCTGCAGATGGCATTTTGTACCCGGAACCTCTTCGACGATGGTTGACGGATAAGATCGAGGTTTTGCAGCGCGCCGCTGAAAAAAATGAAAAGGAAACTGGTGGTTTGTCTGGGCATGTGAGCAAGCGAGGTCAAGGCGAGAAAGGCTCCCGAAAGCAGAAGTCATGATAAGAGTTGGTCTCACTTTTCGTAGACAGATGGAATATAAAATTGCCCTGTTGGTGGTATTTTCAGGTGGACACAGGTCTTCGTTTGGTGTTTTTTTTTTCCCCCTCAATAGTTCATTTGCCCTTAGAGTTACGTTCCTATGCAACCGCCTGCAGACGTCCATCCAATGTGCGACTGACGATTCATTGGCCTAGACGCAATTTACATGACCAGAAGAATCTTTGGTCATATTTAAAAGATCTGCGTGAGAGTCCCAGAGCCAGGATACCGCAGTAGAAGGTCTATTTTTCTATTTAAAAGAAGTAGCAATACATAACATGGAACAGAAACGACGTACAAGTCTTCAATATCGTAATATAAATAATCGGAGAGGGCGCCTCAACGCACTAAGGTTTTCAGCAACTCTTCTATGAATCTCTTTTTAGGTCCATCTAAACCAATAACTGCAAAAATATCATGAAGAGGCCTCGATTGTGCCTGGTCTTTCGGTGGCCGCTGCGGGTTTCACGTCGCCCTTTCGCCGGTTTTGGATGAGTCGCTAAATTACGTGTTAGCCAGATACCGAGGTATCCAGGTACCTACTTAGGTAGGTACGTATGGGCGATGACTGTTCGAGAGGACTTGACACTCACCAAAAGGTTCCTGAGGAGAACAACAATCGTCACCTTGCCGATTGACGGGACAAAGATGGAGGCTTTTTCTCTAACTTCTTGGCCAAAGTTCTTTGAATTTGTCAGAATGATGTATCCTACGGATCCAAATAGCAGGGCACTTCTTACCTTCTCGCTCGAAAAATTGATGCATACAGCGCCCTCTCTCAGAAGACTGACGTCGAATTTATATTTATCTCCCGGGACACCGGAAATGACAACATCACACAAGGGCGCAGCATCCTTAACCGTCCATCCCTCTAGGTCGACAACCTCATGCGTTCGCTTCTTGATGCCTTCGCCACGAGTAAACTTCTGGACACCGGTAATATCGACACTGTAGACGCAAGCCCCGTCATTGGCAAGCAATGCCGCAAGTGGTCTCCCCACGACCTCGGAACGGTTGACCACGCATATCGTGTGCCCGAAAAGTCTGTTCCCGTACGGCAATATTGTGTTGTATATGTTCAGGTATTCGAGGATCTTGATGATTGCGAGCGGGGTGCAGGGGAGGATGCACTTCTGTCGTTCGGTCTCGGGGTCTAGAAAGCGGATATTCTGGTACATGTTGAAGATGTAGCGGTGGCTAAGACCTTCCACATCCTTATATACGTCGACGATCTGCTGCAGGTACTGATCATGCCTGTTGTGGAAGATAGGGTAGTATACGATGATGCCGTCCACTTCCGGGTCGACGTTCGCCGCGAGGATTGCGTCTTCGATATCGTCGCGTGACACCTTGCGCAGGGAATATTGAAATCCACTATAGACAGGACGAAGATAAAAATAAAGGGAAAGCCACGTTAGCTACGAGACCTATTCAACTTGGCGGAAGGAACATGCGCCTGATGTTGTTCCTGGTTTTTCTTCTCGAAAGGAAACACCAACTTCCAGCCGGAGCAGTACTCATTGCAAGGAAAATTCAATGCGAGAAAATCGCTTACTTTTCTTGACAAGTCTTCTCAGTCCATTGGGCGTACATGACAGCCGCGGGGTCATCGTTGGCCAAAAAGCCCACCAAATGCGGCGGTCTCTCGAGCGTCTTCACGCCTTCCTGGACCTCATTCAGAAGGCCATTGGCCACATTCTTGGCTAGCACAACTTTGCAAGAGGCTGGAGCCGAATATCCATTGGCTGCCATGAGGGCAAAAATTAGCGAGGAAGTTGTGAAGAAGGAGTAAAGCAGTCTGATGCGATTCAGCGAGTCGAGATGTAATTTACCGCGATCCGCGTGAAAATTTGATATCGGATGTCCCTCGCTTATCGATAAGGTTCAATCAACATGTAGAGAGAGATCTCTCAAAATCCTCCAGCTGGAGCGCCAAAGAGATCACAAAACATGCTAGTAAATAGCCAGAGACTGAATCGCTAGCTTCACTGAACAGCAGGGAGACTTCAAAGTGAACTTAGCACTGTTTTTGAAGTACAGGTCTGTGAGATTTCTCTCGAGAGCGTTCCTAAATTCAGGCAAAACCTACAACTACTTACCTACGTAGAGTGCCTTCGAACTACAAAACGATAGGAAAGTAGCAAACCATAGCCCTGGCTCCATTTAAAAGACAGAAACTACCTCTAGGGACAGAGTAACAAGGACGAAGAGATCCCCTTCAGAGTTGGACCTCCCTCAACTCTTCCATCCTACCCGGTCCACTAATGCGCAAAATAAGACGGCATAAATCGATATATTACTCAAACAAGGTTTTGAAAAAGGCATATTTCCAACGTTTTACCTTTCCTCTGCGGCTACAGAACAGCAACGTCCGTGTGGGTTACACATCCCGAAGCGGGTTTCGAGAAAGCCCGAGACTTTCAGACAAAAGAAAAAGGTTGGTTCGAATTGTACAAGCTATCTTTCTATACACAGAGTCAGGAAAGGAAGATATTGTGTTGTGAACTGATCACCAGATCCTCTCTTGTGCTCACCTATGCGCTGAAAGATCCGTTGAACTTCGTGATGATATCCCTCAGGCTGGCCTCAAGGTCCTTGCTGACCTGGCCCTCCTTGTCAATGGTCTCGGCGACCTCAGGGTGGTTGGTCTTGAGGTGAGCAAGGAAGTCCGCCTCCCAGGTAAGGATCTTGGCAACAGGAATGTCATCAAGCAAACCGTTGACACCGGCAAAGATCAAAGGCACCATCTCGCTGACAGCCATAGGGGAGTACTGCTTCTGCTTGAGCAGCTCAGTCAGACGCTCACCACGGTTAAGGGTCTGCTTGGTGGAAGCGTCGAGATCGGAACCGAACTGAGCGAACGCAGCAACCTCACGGTACTGAGCCAAGAAAAGCTTCAGGGAACCAGCGACCTGTTTCATGGCCTTGACCTGGGCAGCGGAACCGACACGGGAGACGGAGAGACCGACGTTGATAGCCGGGCGGACACCCTTGTAGAAAAGTTCAGACTCCAGGAAAATCTGTCCATCAGTGATGGAAATGACGTTGGTGGGAATGTAGGCAGACACGTCACCACCCTGGGTCTCAATAACAGGCAGAGCGGTCAGAGAGCCACCACCGTGCTTCTCGTTCATCTTGGCAGCACGCTCAAGAAGTCGGGAGTGCAGGTAGAAGACGTCACCGGGGTAAGCCTCACGACCGGGCGGGCGACGGAGCAACAGAGACATCTGACGGTACGCAACGGCCTGCTTGGAAAGGTCGTCATAGATGATGAGAGCATGGCGACCGTTGTCACGGAACCACTCTCCCATGGCGCAGCCAGTGAAGGGAGCAAGGTACTGCAAGGGAGCAGCCTCCGAAGCAGTAGCAGCAACAACGATACTATACTTCAGGGCGTCGTTCTCCTCAAGAGTCTTGACGAGCTGGGCGACAGTGGAACGCTTCTGGCCGACGGCGACGTAGATGCAGTAAAGCTTCTGGGACTCATCGCCAGTGTTGTTCCACCTGCTCTGGTTAAGAATAGCATCAAGAGCGACGGCAGTCTTTCCGGTCTGACGGTCACCAATGATCAGCTCACGCTGTCCACGGCCAATGGGAACCATGGAGTCAACACTCTTGAGACCAGTCTGGACAGGCTGGTTGACGGAACGACGAGGGAGAATGCCCGGAGCCTTGAGCTGGGCACGGCTAGTGGCCTTGTTGGAAAGAGGGCCCTTGCCGTCAATGGGGTTACCAAGACCGTCGACAACACGGCCGAGCAGCTCAGGGCCGACAGGAACTTCGACCTAGAGGGCAAATATCAGTATATTTTGGTTTGGCCACCGTAGTTCGAATATCAGAGCAACTTACGATTTGGCCGGTACGCTTGACGGTCTCACCCTCCTTGACAAGTCGGTCAGAACCAAAAAGCACAACACCAACCTGGCCGGCTTCGAGGTTCATGCACATTCCCTTGACTCCGGAGGCGAATCTTGTAATCAATGAGTTTTTGAATGAATTAAAATATACTGGGATATCAGTGTTACTTACTCGACCAGCTCCTCAGCCTGGACATTGGACAGACCATGGACACGGGCGATACCATCACTGTTTAACGAGAAAACGCATTAATAACGGTGCCAACAACACTATTTATTTATAATTTGTGATGGCAACAATGGGTGTTCAAAAATTTTTGGCGAGAGGAGAGATCAGGGGACGTACCCGACGGAAAGAACGCGACCGGTCTCGGCGAGACCGGCCTCCTCCTGAACACCGCGGATTCTCTGTTCAAGGATAGAGGAAACCTCAGTGGGTGAGGCCTTGGCTTCAGCGGCGTATGAGCGGACCTGCTTGCAGGCACCAGCAAGAGGGCCGGGAACAGCCGCACGAACCTATACAGACGCAAAATTTGTCAACACGCAGCCCAGTCTACGAAATCGCGATGGAGATTGCCAAAACCCCAACGCGCGCTCGCTCAATGCCAGCAGGGCACCGATTGAGCGAATTTCTGCGCCGGATTGGAGCGACGTGACGGGGACGTGACGGGCAGAGGTGAGGTTAGTGAGGACAGGCAAGGCGACTCACCGAGGCGATCCGACCGGTAGCAGAGACGGCCGCAACGGAGCGGCTAGATTGCCGCAAAGCGTTCCTGAACATTATGAAAGGGGTTCAGAGGGGTGAGAAAGGTGTTTCTCTGAAGGAGAGACGTAATTGGAGAGGGGAGAGGTGGTCGGGAGAAAAGGATTGTGGATGGAGAAGGGAGGGAGAGCTTTGTCGTCGGGACGGGAGGTTTCTCAGCGCAACGCTAGGCCCAATTTGCCGAGCCTCGCTGCTCCGAAGCCGCCCTAGTGCGTATTCCTGTGCACGGGGCCCCGGCGACTCCGCGGCGGTTTGACCCTGTCGTCGGCGATGCATCATGGTCTTTACGGGTTGTTTTCTGTGAGACAAGGCGTTTCTACGTTTTAATTTCTATACTGCCTCTGCCTGTACAGCCGTGGTGCCTTCTGTGGGAAGAGGTGAGTGGTGAGTGGTGGGTGGTGGGTGCTGCGCTGGGGTCTGCGTCGCTTGTTGTTTTCCCATCGGAAACGCGGAATGGCATTTTCGTCAGAGCAACCGCTTTCCCATTTGCCCAGCTTCCTGCCAATTACCGAACTATATTGATCGAGGTACCTAACCGGCCAACATAAATCCACCATCTGCTTCTCAGAACTGGTATAATGTATGTTGATTATATCTTGATAATTCATAGGGGATTATGTAGTAGAATAGTGTAAATTTTGGAGCCGTACTGGGCCAAAAAAAAAAAAAAAAAAAAAAAAGAAAAGTGTGGTATTGGCGAGCTCTTACACCAGGAAGCACCTCCCTACAGTAATATCGTTGAGACTCAGCTGGTCGCTAATTAGCAATCGTCCGCTAGTCATCTACAACACTACTAGTTCATTATCCCAACACGAAATGAATATTCTCATAGGTCTTTTATCGTTAATAAGAAAATTTAATAAAAGAAGAACAGCTATTTCGCACGCTGGCTCTTCTCTGCCTTGAACTTGGCAACCTCCACTTCTATGTTCTTGTGCAGTCTGGCTCTCAACTCCGGGCGATATCCCAAGAAGAACAGAACCTCCATCCACACAAACAGCGGAGCCAACAAAAGTGACTGTACCAAGCTATCAAGCAATGCTGGGGCCCTACCCTCAAAGACTCCATGCCCAACAAATTGTACCAGCCATGACACGACCTGGACTCCACCAGCCCAGTAGTTAACCGTCGTCCCGTACGTACTCAAGAGATAGTTCGCATATGCCGCACCACTAATAAGGAACGGAGCCAAAATGCCCCCTGCTACGGGTTCCAGGAGAACATAGAAGACCGAGTATATTAGGGCGCCAAACGTCGAGAGATTCGCTGGAAGGTATTGCAACTGCACGGCGTCCGGGAGGGTGAACAAAGGGGGGATATTTGACACCTGGTGGCCATTCATTATTAGCACAGCCTTGCAGTAAGTCAAACTCAAGGGCAAGGGGAAGGTACCAAGATGATAGCCGTGAACCAGATCAGTGGTACAAAGGTGATGTGTATCCCAACATTTACCTGAAGGGTAGTGAGCAAGTTATTCTCAGCGGAAATTTACAAGCCTTGAAGCGCAATGCCACTCACCGGGTCATTGTGGTAGGCACCATACTACAACAGGTTGTTAGCAGTCGTTCATAGATCACCATCTGTCGTGTCACAGCGGAAACTCACAAAAAGCAATTGCTTTTCGAGATTGAGCGGCATCGTCAGTCTTTAGGAATTTGCAACCCTGGATAATAGATCATAGGGAGGGAACTTCTCCCACAAAAAGGAAATAGGCTCTCGAGAAACAAAAGAACGAGGAATAAAAGAGCATCAACCGATTGGACATCGAGTAGCGTCACCGAGCGGGGACCCGTCAATCCCGAGAATCCCCTATTCTGGAAAGGCGCGAGGCACCTGGACATGGTTCCGCAGTCTTGATACTGCACTTTTATCCACCATCTCTCTTTCCTGCTCGAACTGAATCGTCCATAACGTCTCGGCAGATATAAATACCACTGCATAGGATTGTTGCTTCATCAGATGTGCCATTCATGTATGCAAACTCTCCACTAGGACCTCATCCGGCAGTTCCGTGGGCGTATTCTTGCAACGAACAGACAGCTAACACTTCACTTCCAGATATGACATACCAGTAAAAGATTCCGAAGTCATGCAGTTTACCCTTTATCTTCCCATGCCCTCCGGCATATGCTTGCACGCTGCCCAAGATACTGTCTTTGACTTGATCAGTAATATACTAAGCTTCATCATCAGCAAAGTCTCATTTCGTAGGATATACGGACCCTGAAATTAAGTTAGAGATTCTGCTAGTAGTCATGGCGTACATATATACCTAGGTATGCTGGAAGCCTGTGTGGCTCTGCGTGGCAAGACGTTGGTTCGTTTACATCTTGCACCAGGAGTACTGCGCTAGGTAGGTCTCTTTCCTCAACGACACCAAAACGCTATTTTAGACTTGGATTATATCCTGTGGCCTTCTGCGTCTCACCTCTTCACCACCTGACACAGTGGTGGATATATACAATGGTTTTGGCAGAATTTTTGCATAGACTCGATGCCCCAATAGCTCTAAATCATGGGTTCGTATCATCCGCACATCTCTAGTTCTATTCGTCCGAGTATTTCTCGTGGCTACGAGATCAATTTTGATTTTTGTCGAGAGCGTTCTGTTGCTTACGACAATTGCCAGCAGAGAGGACTTTATATCACGTGATGGTGAAATGTCTTGGTTGGCCTCGAGACTGACTGGTAGAACCTCAAGAGTCAAGACTCCCACTTTACTGTCCTGTGACGCATCTTCGGAGTCTGCGCCTGCCTTTTATGAAAAGTAGGCTTTTGATTTTGTGTTAGGGCTTTCCAGTCTTTTGTCCTTGTTAATTTCTAGCGTTTCCCTTCTCAACTCGCAGTTGCGCCTCTCTTTTCTCTAAATAGCTTGCTCTGTCTGTCGCTGAACCTCGGTCTTGTCTCGAAAAGTAGTAGCGTCCATTCTATCACTTGCGAAAATAAGAGCAGGATTTCCTGTTTCCTCTGCCGCTGGAATTTTGATACGCGACTGGTCCCAAGATTTGCAGAGCTGTTCTTCTTGACGGATCCTTTGTCGCAATCCCTACTCATTTGCGAGTCAACGAACTACCGCTGAGGAATTTGCAAGAAACCTTCAGCAACATTTTCTCTGCAGGGGAAGAAACATACAACTGCTATACTATTCAGTGGATTTGCTTCCGAGAGAATCGCAGCCACCATGTTTTTCCTTAAAGAAGAGACTAAGATCATATCTCTTCACCCGTCTTATTTCGGTCCGAATGTGCGAGAATACCTTATAAACAGGCTGAATGAGGAGGAAGAGGGCCGGTGTACAGGGGATCACTTCGTGATCTGCGTGATGGACATGGTAGATATCGGAGAGGGACGTGTAGTCCCTGGGAATGGGGGCGCAGAGTACACGATAAAATATCGAGCGATTGTCTGGAAGCCGTTTCGAGGAGAAACTGTATGGCTCTGGAACCGATCGCCTGTGACTTTTCATGCGTGTACTGATTGCAACCTTGCAGGTGGACGCTATTGTTACCTCCGTCAAATCCTCTGGCATATTTACGTTGGCCGGGCCGTTGGTGGTCTTCGTTGCGAAGAAAGTACGATGAATGCAAGAGTCGTCCGGTGTATCTCAGTGAAATGCTAACGATATTTTGAAGAATATTCCCTCGGACATCAAGTGGGAGCCGAATACAGTGCCTCCTCAATACACAGACCACGCCGATCAGGTCATCGAGAAAGGAACCAGCCTGCGTCTTAAGATTCTTGGTGTCAAGCCTGATGTTGCTTCCATAAACGCCATTGGCACAATCAAAGAAGACTACTTAGGGTGAGCCATCTACCCTCTTTCCAGGCTTTTCGATATTCGGTTGCTAATTTTCGTGAACCCCGAAGCCCTCTATGACGAAACCGACGAATGACGGTGACGATCATCCACTTTTAATGATTGAACGGGACATTATTTCATGATATCCAAGAGGCCCTCGCTGTGAAGTCAATGATACCCAAGGAGACGCGAATCCCTTCGGACAGGCGCTGGTCGGGCCCGTGGTGATGTGGCCTCCGTAGTGCATTTACTGGACATGCTCATTCCCGGGACGGAGCTGTCACAACGGGTTCTCAGGAATGCCCCAGAAGAGCAAGCAAGGCGCCTGAGGGACCAGTTTTGGTAGCGGACGGGCTACTTTTTTTTCTGGGCTGTTCTTCAAGTACGGCGTATTCTGTCCACGTTATTCGGGAAGAATTACTCAGACAACTTTTGGCATCTGGAGTGCTCTGTGCTGCGCTTATCAACTTTTTGCATGCGTGGCTCCGACTGTAAGAACCAATAATACATATCTATATTTGATCTCGATGCATGATCACGGGCACGAATGGACCCGAGTCCCGATTAATTGCCATGATCACCGATGGCCGCAGCGCAGGCAGGTGTGGCCCACCACTCGCTTCGCTGAAACACTGGCGCGGCTTTTTAGAGGGCGGAATAATTACGAGGTGGGCCTCCTGTAGCATTGGAAGCAGTAAACAAACGGGATCCATGGTGCGCAAAGATGGCCGTAGGAAGAGGATACCTACAGCGCACGCTGGCTTGTTGCGAAGGGAGATACGACGTTGTGAGTACTGAGAGGTACATATATCTTGTAGTCCCGCGACGCGAGCGACGTCTCTCCTGCGCGCCGTCGGCCTGTCAAGGAAACAAGATAAACCATAACAAAGTGCTAACTGCGCCGCATATCTCCCTTTCTCCCCCTCGTAATTACTCCCTCCCCCTTCCAATCTCCCCCCCGTTCCTTCTGTCGTTCTTGTCATCTGTCCTTCTTTCTTTTTCCCTTCCTGGTTTCGTTGATTGGAGATTCACGTTTAGTCCTTGTCGTCCAAGTAAGCAAACGGAGGTTGTCAGCGATCCATCCCTCTGGTTTGCGACTGCACGCCTTCAGAGACGAGACAATTCCTTTCCTCCTCTTTCAATTACCGCGATCCCCCTGTGAAACCACAAGCAGCAATGTCTCTCAAGAGCGTATACCAGCAGTTCCTGGCGAACCCGAAATCAGTGCCGCTCGCTCCTGATATCGCCTTGTTCTACGTTACGACTACTACGAAGTTCACGCAATCTGACGCAGTTCTGGATCACATTTCTAAACAAGAGAAAGTTGTCAAGAAGAAGTCAGATCAGATCCTCGATGCTGTCGAGGGACCGGATTCTGTGAGTCTTGATGTCGAAACTACGTTGGAGTTCAAATCCGGAGGCGGGGCCTATCTCCCCTCGCTGGATGATAATTTCCTGGCCGACCACGTCGTGACTTTCCCCACGGTACAGACACCAGATCCATAAGGCGAATTTGCCCTTCTTCTACCTTTCCTTTCGTCCCTAATTTGGATTTCCTACAGGTCCATATAGTTCGTTTCAATGCCGAAAAGCAAATCCAACAGATTAAACTCTATTGGGACCAAGGGTCGCTACTGAAGGAAGTCGGAGTTATTGGTGCGCGTGGGCGGTCTTGGCCGATTCGCGATCCTAGTGACCAGACACGGCTCATCAAATCCGCTATTTCCTCCACTAGCGAAAGCAGCGCGTCTGAAGCGCCCACCGTTGAGCCCACGTCTGCGCCGTCGAAGAAGGAAGATAATGGCACCCAAGCCGAGGACGTCGCCTCCCCTTTTAAGAGAGTACTCAAGGATCCTTACGCAGCGGACTCTTTATTTGAACTCCTGTCACCAACCAGTGCTGACAAGGACCAGCAACCCCGTCACATGAGAATAGAGCCTCACACCCACGACTACGGTGAGCTTTTTGTTGGTGATGATAATGACAATTCCCCCGATGGCGCACAGGGGCGCAAACCTGCACCTAGAGCTGGAGCAGTCAAGAAATTCCAGCCTTCACGATTGTTCGACGAAGAAGAGCCTAGTACTTCAACCGACGGCGTTGCGAGTCCATACAAGGCTGACCCAAAGAAATACAATCATTTTGAGTTCGGCGACGGTGAGGATGACGATGGGCGCAAACCCGCACCGAGAGCAGGAGCAGTCAAGAAGTTCCCATCTTCGCGTTTGTTCGACGAAGAAGAGCCTACTCCAAAGGTTAGTGCGAGCAAGGGTAATCCCAAGAAATACAGCCATTTTGAGATTGGTGGTGATAACAGTGATCGTGAAAATAAGGCGACACCCGCTCGTCCCAAGAAGGGACATCAATCCCAACTGTCACAGTGGGATTTTGAAGATTTTGTGACTCCAGAGAAGCCTAAACGCCAATCTCGTCTTAACCAGCCCGCTCACCTTGGTTGGGTCGATGACGAACCCGAGGATACGATCCCAGCAAAGCCACGAGTGATCAAGCCTCGACGTGACGCGGAGACACACTTCTTGTTGACAGACGAAAATGAAGATGAAGATGAAAATGATGCTGGGGAGCAACAGAAGGCCCCTGAGAGGAGGATGATCGGCTCCTATCAGAATAGGGGCTTGAGCCTCTATCATGATCCTATAATGGTTGACGAGAATGTTCCACCCTCTACCGAGAGTGAAAACAAAGGTCCCCTTTCGGCTGTTCCTAACAGCGCGTCCCGCAAGAAGGACTTCGATGCTCACTGGACCCTCACGGACACTACTCCGGAGAAAGAGAAAGTTAACACCCAGAACAAGAAACCCGTCGCAACTCACCGTTTGAAGGCAGTTCAGATGATGGAGCCTCACTGGGATACTTACGACGAGTCGCCTCAGAAGAAGACCGCCCCCCCGCCAGCCAGCCGCGGAATTCGGAATTCTACGCAGAGAAGTTGGTCCTTTGGTAGTGATGAAGAGAATTGAGCTTCAAATATTGGGGTCGGAGGGCTAGCTGCGGTTTCGAATGCAGGTGCTTCAGCTTCCTCCTTACTTTCACCTCGATCCACGCCTGGTTTCAGGCAGTTTGTCTTCTAGTCAATATGTGAAGGGAATTAGTTTCGACAGTGCTCAGCCACGCTTGATTGAATTCTTGACTTCTACGGCTGTCTCCTCTTACGAAGAAAATGAAAATGTGACACGGCAAGCTGTTTGAAGGTGTCCTTTCTTTTTTTTAATTCCTTTTGTCTTCCTACATGTGTCTTATTTTACTTCAATTCTATTGAAATCATATGGCCTAGCTGGATGATGCGGAATCATGTTTCTAGGTCCGGGTGGAGGACTTGTCAAGGATCGAACTATGTCTCATCCTTTGTTTTATTTTGCAATGAAGTGTATTCTAGAAACGATTGCTACGAACGCGAAGATATGTCGTAGTATCTGGTGTTTCATCGCTGTTAATGGGCACAACCTAATGTTCGCAAGTATGACACATGTAAACTACTGCCTTTCAACTATTCGCCATTATGCCCAGCTGTAGCATACGGACAGATACCACTATGATTATCTTTCCAGTTCAAAATCAGCAAATGGAATGCCAAATATGGTGTCATTCTCTGTTCGCTACAAAACGAGAAAGATTTCACAGTATGGGATCGACTCCAATAGCCCGAAATGAAAAGAAAATAACGTAAGTGTCCAACAAGTCGATGCCAATTTAACCTACGTCTTCATCATCCCCCGTATCTTCCCCTGCCGGCTAAATGTAAAACATGACATCGCGCACGTTGGGATGTGGTCGCACATCCGAGTTATCAGCAGGCCGACCACCTCCATCTCCCGAGATAAGACTAGCAGACGGAGTCGCCTGCGGCGTGGGATCGAACTGCCTGCTCAGATAGCAGCGTGCGCGTTCGCAGGCTAAGTCCGCATAATACGCAGGCGGACAGATGCTGACGGCCTTGGTGGCGCGGCCGAACAAATAGCAGAGGTTGTGCGTCAAGGACTCAAGGACGTCTGCGGCATTCCTAAAAGGGTGCTTGGGCTTCTGGGTGTGGAATATCTCGTCCCATACGGTAAAGTAGTGGGCTGGTCGCGCGGTACCTTTCAGCGCCGTGTGAGCCTGCAGGAAGAAATCCCAGTTTCGCGCTTCAGTGACGCCGCGGTCTACGACGGTGCCGTTCTTGGGGTTGTTGGATCGGTCTGCGTCGTCTTGTTTCGTCGGGTAGAATCGCGTGTGGTGGCGCTTGCCGACAATTATGATGGAGATTCGCGGGATGCCGCTCTTCGTAAGGCTCGCAGGGTAAGTCTTCTCGCAGGCTTTCTTCAGGAGACGGAGTTCGTTGTCAATGACCTGGTCATACTGTCCTTCGGATACACCATCACGGTACACGATGATGTTCTCGGGTAATGCATTCTTGTTGGATCTCGCCCAGACGTGAAGCCGGGATTGAAGTAATTCATCTAGTCCCGAAACCATCTCCTGCCTGGATTTCTGGATCCGGATATCCGCTGGCCATTGACCGAGTAAGGAGTCGACAGATGCCACGATCGCTGCAACACTAGGAGCAGTGCTTGCGGAGCCGGGAGATGGATGGGTAACGTCGATACCAACAAGCATGGTTTTCCCCTCACCTATGAGACCCAATTCGTTTTTTTGCACTGACTGGTTTACTCCACCCAGCTTTAAGTTGAATTTAAGACCGACATTAGCGTAGTACTGATCATTTGCTCCTTGAAGCTTCTCAGCAAGCACGTTGATGTTGCGTACGCCGCGACGGACGTCGCAGACCTGCTTAACACAGTTGTAAACGGTCGAGTCAGAGGCATAAATCACCGTGAATATCAACTGTGGCTTGCTCGCCATCAACCCAGCGATTGCCTCATCAATGTGCCCTTCGTCATTCTGCCCAGTCAGTTCAATCTTCCTTCCGGCAGTAGGCGGGGGAGTAGCGACGCCCATCTCGTTTAATTTGCCGACAAGACCTTTCAAGGAAGACAGAAAGCTGTTCTGGTCCGGCCAGGGCTTCCTTGCTCTCGCGGTATCGATATAGAGCCATGCCCAGGACTGCAGCCTGCTGGATCTCGTGAATTTGATCTGTCTCATATTCCAACTGCCTGCCCTAGGGTTGACACGCTCCTCACCGGATTTGAAACCCTTATAGTAGACTTGAGGTCCGTTGAGAACTCGGCCGACAACGGTTATGAGGTTCGTATCGGGTACTATTCCAAATTGCATCTGGTCATATCGGTCAGCCACATTCATCCTCAGCAGTCCAGTAAATACCATGCAAACGAGACTGAGCTTACCAGCGTTTGATTTGGTGGTGATAGGGAAAGAACTTGTGAACCCTTCGTCATGATCGACTGTGCATTCTGCGCTGGACCCCGAACCGCGAAGTTAAGCATATTCCGGGTCTGATTCGGAGCAAGCTTGACTCCAGCGGGCTGGCCAGGCTCGACTTCACAGACCTCAGCTGGCAAATAAGTCGGATTTTCCCTGTTTCCGACGTTCACCACGGGTGTGTTCGGATCGGTCTTAATGTTATATTCTAAGACATCGGTTAGCAGAGCATACTGGGCGTGAGGAAAGATAACAATGACGTTCCAAACACTTACCTTGGAGAAAAAAGTTCGAGACGCTGATGTATCTACCGGCGGGTTCTGGACCGGCCTTGGGAGCCTTCTTTTTACTCTTCTTTTTGCCAGATCCTTCGGCTGCTGGCGGTGGAGGTTGCTGCTGGCCAACGCTCAGGAAAAATTCTACCTCCTTCGGGCCTGCTCCGTTTCTCACTACTTTCGGTGGATGCTCCAATGATGACCCATCTCGGAGCCTTGCGAGGCCTGTAATGGTCTTGATCCGCGGCCTGCTATTTCTCCTTTGGATGTGCGTCACTCGAACCTTTACTCGCTTCAGGAAACTCTCAAGCTTCAGAAGATTCGGACCGTTAGCCCCCTGGTAGGCAGAGATAACCTGTTTCAATTCTCCTTCCTGGTAGCAAGCAGCGTATTTGACTTGCACATTCAGCAGAACGCGTGCGGTGGCTGCACGAACGCTGACGAAAAAGCCACGAAGTACTTCCAATCCACCACCGAGGTCTAATTGCTCAGCGGAGTCTGCATGCAAACTGTAATGCTTGTTTGCACCAACGGAGGCAATAGAACGATCTGACTTTGGAGTATGGCCAATGACGATGTTCAACGCTTGTACGACCTCTGCCTTGGGCGCGAACATAGCAGATGCGCTCGTCGAGGTAAGATAATTCAGAAGACCAGAAGGGTCAAGCGTCCCCGTCGACTTGCAGCGGACGCGGTAGATTTTCGGTTGCTCCGGATACTCGTCCTGGCTCTCGTCGCGGTAGCGAACGTCATAGTTTTCTCTGTTTTGTAGTTCAACTGCTGAGATTAGAGTTGACCTGTAATCCGTCGCGATTTTTCTCCGATCTTGAGCAAAATGCTCCTCGAGTAGAAGCCTCACTACCTGCTGTGCCCTCTTCCCAGTAGGCTTACGGCCGTCCTGATCGCCGACAATATCGACGTCATACCTGTGGAGAACCTTGCCTACCTTGGACAATTCGAAGTAGTTTGCGTACAGCAGTACTCTCTGACCAAGTGTCCCGTACCCAGGCCTCTCCGGATAACGAATCTGACCAGCAGACTTGGACAACTTTTGAGTGAGTGTGGCAGCAACGGCATTCTCAGTCTTTTCCACCTGGGCACTCTGGGGAGGTATCTGTCCACCTGGCGGACTACAAGGGGGGAATGAAAGGGCATCAGTACGATGTAGATATCGATCAGAGGTGCATGGACGGAGTAAGAACCTGGGGAATCGGGATAGAAAGCGTACGTATAGATTGGTGGCCCAGCGGGCGCTCCGCGAAATCCGCCCCTTTGGTCTCCGCGTCCACGACCTCTAAAATCACCACGACCTCGAGACTCTCCTGAACGAATCGGAAGCTCAGTCGTCCCTCCACCACGGCCTCTGCCTCGACCGCCGCCTCGCTGTCCACGGTCGCCTCCGCCTCCGCCCCGGCCACGACCGCGCTGCGACTCACCGAAATCCTTCTTACTGTACATAGCAAACTAGGGCTATAATTAAACAGGGACGAGGAAAGGAGTTACTTCAAGAGAGGAGGTCCACATCCAGACTGGCACTGGGGGTGAGAGGAGGGAGTACAGAGCTGTGGATGGGGTAAGCAGAACCGCTCGGGGGCGGTCCCGCTTTATCTGCTGAGCGGGGGACAAGGAGCGCATCAGTACGCACCGTGCGTACTGGAGGGTACTGGCGGTACTTGGCGACGACATCATCAGGCTGCCTGCAGCACATCCATCCCTGCTTCTATGCAGGGAAGCGCCGCGGTGAATGAGTTGGGCAACAGAATGGTGTTTCCAAAGACGCCAAACAGAGTTTCTGAGGGATTCCCTGCCAGCCAACTTCATTCGCTCAGACATGAATGACAACGGAATGAGTCACGAATGGAGTCACGGATGCATGGCCAAAGCAGACACTAGTACATGATTGGAGCAATCGTCTGCCGATCAATGGGGGTCTTCGTTATCAAGCATCCGGCTCCGCTCATTATTATTGAGTGTTGAGTTCTGACATGATTGACAGTCCAAGAACGACTGAGCCACACCTCGCTCAAGGCGACCAGCGCCTGGAACCCACGAATAGAGAGCTCGGTAAGGTGGCTAACAGGCCTTTTGCGGCTGGATTGGCCGACAGATCTCTATGAACGGATGAACTGCATCGTACTGCGGACCGACAGCTTCAGGCGTCTCACCGATCCGTAAGTCATACCATCATCACGGTATAGTATACTGGCAGAAACTTACAGGCTCCTTCCGATAAAATGCGTAGACGACCGATCACTTGCACCAGGACAACTCTGCAACGACTCGGTGTTGTGGACGAGCACGAGAGCTGCGTTAGTCGGAGAGTGTACTAGTAGATAGTAGCCCGGACAGCCGTTGACGTCCTTGGCTTCAGCGATCCTTTCCAGACTTGATGATTTTGTCGCGCTCTCCACGACTGGACCCGGCATCGTACCCAGCTCTATCTCGATTTCTTCCGAGTCTCTGACGAGAGTAAGTAGTTAAATAGAGAGCGTTCCCCTGAGTTTCATCCCGAGCCAGGACAGGTCGCTGCGACCCAGCTTGCCAGCCCGCTTCGCAGTCCGCTCCCTCTTCTGCTCCCTCCTCGCCTTGCTTGACTCTTAAAATCACCTTCGCGATTCTGACTTCTGTCGCGGACTAGTTTCATTACAGAGTGTTTAAGACTCGATTCTGTCTCGTCTACTTCGTACTCGGGCATCGCCGTGCTGAACAGCAGCGAGCTTGCAACCTCCCGCACTCCCCGCTCCGACGAAACAAACCTTGCTCCCACGGTGTTGCCTGCCCGCCGCACCGCTGAGGAGACGCGACAAATTTTCTGGTCGCTCTCTTCGCCCGCCGGGTGCTAGATTCCGTTATCGAATTCACTCTGGATCCAATAAGAGGGCACTGGTCAGACCAAATTCCACTTGTCCGCAAAAACTGGCTGAGACCAATACACGCACCGCTCAACCGGTCGTCGAGTAACTGTCCTGCGGCTTCTAGGCGACAAGATAGCCGGTCGCGAGCCAGTCTACGCATCTAGACGACTGTACTTGATGAGGATTTACATCCCTGCGATCCATATCCGTGGTGTTTTACTAGCTCACCAAGACCGGTCGCGTTGTACCTTGGACCTGCCGGGACGTCCCATGCACGGTTTCTTGCGGCGACAGCTTTTCTCCGTTTCATGAAAGAAAGAGAAAGTTAGGGAGAGAAAGGGAAAGAGCCAGAGACTAAGGAAGAAGGCGACAGGGCGCACACATTTATATAGTATCGCGAGATCCTCTGAAAATGCCTCGAACACCGCCGTCCACCACGTCATCAAGTAATAGCATACACACCCCGGAGAGCCAATACAGAATCGTCCGAAAACGAAATCGGGTTCCCCTCTCGTGCGCGCCTTGCCGACATAGGAAGTGAGTTATACGTCCTCCTCACTACATAGTTGCGTGGCAAGCTCTGACAGTTGGAAATAGGCTGAAGTGCAACCGGGCGCAACCATGCGAGAATTGCGTTAAACGTGACGATGCTTCTTCCTGCACATATGCGCAAGCCGTTTCACGGAAAAAGACCACTCAGAATCCCACGAGCCCGGACGACATGCAGAACAGGATTGACCGGCTAGAGAGCCTGGTTCTATCTTTGATGACCAACGGTTCACAATCTGAGGGGCCCTCTGCCGCCATGGCCGCAATCTCTGGTGACAGCAGCGTCGGGTCTGGTCGAAATTCCGATGAAGCGGGCATGGTTGAGGATGGACAGGCCGGTCCGGAAGAAAGTGACACTGAGCAGGTTACAAAATCTTTTGGCATTTTGAAAGTTGACAATAATAAATCCTACTATATCAGTGATTCACATTGGGTTACTGTGTTGAACGATGTAAGTCTCTTCATCCGTGGCGTATCCTTCGTCTCTTCTGACAGTGCTCCATAGATAGCAGAAGTGCGAAATTATTTCACGGCCAACAAGAAACAAATGGAGGAACAATATGAGAAAGTCAGTGCCACAAGGGAAAAGAGCCACTACCCGGGCACAGCCTTGCTCTTTGGCGCGATGAAACCAGCCAGTCGAGCGGAAATCATGTCCTCGTTTCCATCGAAATATACTACGGATATGTTGATATCTCGCTTCTTCAATCACCAGGATCCCACGACCTGTGAGCAGCTGCCTGAACCGTCCAGTGTGTGAGTGTCCTTCCAGCTAACATATGAGCAGACATCCTCCATGCTCCGACATTTCAGGACCAGGTATGTTGGTTCGATTCAAGAGTTACCCTTCCTTTACGGTGCTGATAATCCCTTGAAAGTACCACAAACATTGGCAAGACCCCTCTCAGACATCCATAGTCTGGATCGGTATGGTGTTTGTCATGATGCGGGTCGCTATGCTGTCGTACTATAAGGAAGACGACACTCCACCCGAGTTTCAGGGTAAAACCTTGGATATGGCATCCAGCTTCCGAACTCTCATGGCGCAGTGCCTGAATCTCGCTGATTACACCAAACCTTATCGGTATCTGATTGAGTGCCTGACTCTGCATCTCCATGCAGATTTCCTTGAGACAAGAGAAACAGACGTTTCCGTGTGGGTGCTGGTGGGCGTTATTACGAGGCTCGCGATGCGAATGGGATATCACAGGGATCCGAAAATGTTCCCCAACATCTCCCCATTTCATGGTGAAATGCGCAGGCGGGTATGGACGTTTGTGCGAATGGCTGATTTGCTGTTTTCCTTTCAAGTTGGACTTCCCAGCATGATACGCTCAGCGGACAGTGACACCGACATCCCCCGAAATCTATATGATAATGAATTCGATGAAAACTGCAAGGCACTCCCTCCTTCGCATCCACACACTGAACCCACACCAATATCGTATCTGATCTCGAAAGCGCGCCTGACCTATGCCTTTGGTCGAGTAATTGAACACACTTCGTCGGTTCAAAGTGGCTCGTACGATACGGTCCTGGAGATCGATGCAGACCTTCGCCAGGCGAAGGAGTTGATTCCTGACCATCTTCGTGTCTGTCCTATCGAGGAGTGCAAGACTGAGACGCCCTCTCGTATCGCTTCCCGGTTTGCTGTATGTGAACACAGCTTCTCCACTTCCTCCCCCTTGTATCGCATACAATATTGACGGTCAGCAGGTAAATAGCATTTATCACAAGGCACAATGTGTCCTTCATCGCCGCTACCTCGTACGGGCTAGGGAAAATCCTCGGCTTGCATATTCGCGACGGGCATGTATCGACTCCGCCATGGAGCTTCTACGATACCAAGCCATGATTCATACGGAGTCCCGGCCTGATGGCCGATTACCATCTAGTTCGCGTTGGTCAACTTCCCTCACGTCGGCGGATTTCTTACTTGCTGCCACTATTGTCTGCTTGGATCTCTACCACGGGATCCAGCTGCAAACAGCGGGCAGACCATCCGGCGACACCTACGTTTGGGGTGAAGAACGACAGGATGAAATGCTGGCAGCATTACAACGGTCCAGGGCGATCTGGAATGACCTTCGTGATGAGAGCATAGATGCTTATAAGGCAGCAGGGATCCTTGGAGTCATGGCTGAAAAGATGAACCTTGCGCGCAACGGGGTTGACTCTAGTCCGCCGACTTTTGAGCCTCAAGATGAAAAGCAAAGTGCGGCCATGACGCTAGGACTGTTGAGCAGTGGCATGACTCCAGTAAGTGCTGGGGCCACGCCATTCAATGAGACAGGAATGAAAATGGCGGAACCACCCATAGCGTCGGGAGGACTGTCAATACCAGTGGAAGCACCGGCTGCCCCTTCGCCTTTCAACAACATGTTCGGCCAAATGCCTGATCTCCAGCTGAACGTAGATTGGGTTTGTCTACTCCGGAGCCTTTCTTATGGCCTTCTCCAGAGGGTCTAGAATATGCACTAACGTTGTCTAGGATGTTTGGGATACATATATTCAAAACTCGACTGCCGAACCTTCAAATCAATGGTGGCCGACGCCTGACATGTGATGACTTTCCTACGAGCACAGCGATGGGCCAAAATCATATCTCCTGAAGTTATGTCAGCCGCTGCGACTGCCACTCGAGTTGGAGGCACCAATTCTCATTCCCTTCGTCTCGCTGCGTCTCAAGGATTATTCAATCGCTGCGCAGGCAGCAAAGCATTGGTTACAAGGATGCTGCCATGGAGTGTTGTTTTCGGAAGGTTAAATGATACGGATACTCCACAGAGTAAGTACTGTCGTTTCTGGCGAACTTAGGAGTCAGGGTGACTTTACATTTTACATTTTTATTTGATAACTCTCCACTCTGCGTTCTTGGTCTTTGGTTGGATGAGCGCTGAAGACCTGTGTTTGGGTTATACTTCTCTCTATAGAGAAGCAAGAAAATTGGGGTTAACGGAAAAAAGACAACAATGTCAATTGTGTATGATAAGTCATAATTGAAAATGCCTTGGTTGCTGGCTTGGATATCGACTCCTCTCACTCGATTTATATGTATAAGCTAGGTGGGGTCAGCTTCCGTATAAAGTGACAGCTACCTCAACTACAATTATTCTCCCCCAATTCTCTCTTATTTCCTACAAAATTAAAATGGTAGCTATATTACTATATAAACTGTAATTGTATCAAAAATCCAACCCCAAAAATGGGGCTTGTTGTGGAGATATTCGTGGATGAATGTGGCATTTGAAGAAAGAAAGCTCAGTTTGGCAACGTCTCCAGGTACGTTAGCAGGTAAGCGGAGCCCAGCCCACCTGGAAAGTTTAGCGCGAAATTCTCGCGAGGTTTCTCCGGGGTGGGCCGAGCTGATTTACCCGCTATTTTTGTCTTGTCGCATTGAATGCGAGATGCTCACGCTGGCAGTCGCAGAATTTCTTCCTTCCTTGGCCTCATTAATTTCTTTTGATCGTACGAGTATAAAATGTGAGATATCTTCATTGTGACCTGCGGCTCCAACATTGTCTTCAATGGTTCGGCTACTTGAGAATAGTTGCGGTGTTACTGACATTACTGTTCGTCTCCAGGAATAGCCTGAGACGGTCCGCTTTTCGATTTTTATCGTCCTCGGTCTCCGTATCGACAAGGTTAAGACCCGCTGCATCGTATTTACCTCCCTCTATTGCGTCGCGACGGGAACATCGGTGTTCATTCCAGCGGAGGTGGACGAGTGACGAGGCATCATGTCAATTGAAGCGTGAAGGGAAGGACATAAATGCTACTGCGCATGGTGACAATACAGAGAGAGCAGAGTTTTCTACAGAGCCTGTTGAAAGGGGACCTATAGAACCTACGCAATTAGCTACCAACTCGCCTCCTGAGGCGAGTGTTCCTACCGTCGACAACGCCGAGGTCAACTCGGATACACCAGAAAACGCCTCAGAAGGGACACCGGAGCCCCGAAGCGAGCCGCCGCCTGTCAGAGGATGGCAGAGCCCGGCCAAATTCACCTCTCCTCCGCCGTGCGAGACCATCTACGTCGGGAATCTGTTCTTCGACATGACAGCAGAAGATCTTAGAAAACAGTTCGAGAAGTACGGGATAGTGGAGCAGGCTACGATCGTTCACGACACTCGAGGTTTAAGTAAAGGTTTTGGCTATGTCACCTTCGACAGTGTCAGGGCGGCCAGACGCGCTGTGGAGGGCATGCATCTGAAAATATTCGAGGGCCGTCGTCTCTACGTGGAATTCGCTATGGAATCGCTAAAGCACTCCCGACTAAAAAAAAAACCCAGCAGATTGCTATATATCGGTAACCTCATGTACGAGATGACAGATCGCGATTTGAATGATCTTTTCAACGACGTTGATAACGTCATTGATATTCGGATAGCCGTTGACCGTCGCACTGGACAGCTGTGTGGCTTCGCACATGTCGAGTTCCTTGATGTTCACAGTGCCCAGGTTGCTTACGAGATTCTGAGCCAGAAGGCTCCGTATGGCAAGAAACTGAACATTGAATACAGTGAGAAGAAGCTCAAGTGGGGAGATGGCCTTATTAGTGGTACGGGCGAGTTGGCAGGATTATAACAATACGTTGTTTCAGCCTTACGTGTGATGTATAATAAGTCAAATGCCTCTGCACCTTAATATTGCAATGTGTACTATACCCCATCCTGCGTTCTGCCTATGTACTCTCTAGTTGTAGTTGACGGTGACTCCGTCGTCTGTACTCTCGCCACGTGACCCCTCCGCGGACCTCGGCTTTTCTCCGTGGTGGATCTGAATCTGAATAATCAAACCCCCGCTGGTGAGTCCACCTACATGCAGTGCGCTGTCTCCTAGTTCCCTCCTTGACACTCTTCGCTGCAGTTACAAACATTCTGCTGTTTTGTGGAGTTAGACGGAAAGAGAGAGAGAGGAGTCCCTGGTCCATGAATGTTAACAGCGCAACGTTAGTTGCGTACCGTTTTCAACATGTCTTTTCTCGGTGGCGCAGAGTGCTCGACCGCGGGCAACCCGTTGACTCAGTTCACTAAACACGTCCAAGATGACAAGTCCCTTCAGCGGGATAGGATAGTTGGGCATAGTCCTGGGATGCAGGAGAGTATGCGATCTTCGGGGATGATGGGCGGTCAAGATCAGGTATAGTCGACTCTGTTTCATACCGCGTGCGTACTCGGGTCCTTCAGGTCTAACTGGACAACTCTTTCTATTTGCAGGCGATGGACGAGTTTATGCAGCAGCCGGGCCAATTACCAGCAGCCGCCCCACATCCGTTTGCGATGGAACAGTTGAGACGAGAGCTGGACCAATTTCAGACAGCCCCTCCGAGAACAGGGTCGCCGGGTTGGGCCGCAGAGTTCGACCCGGGTGAGCAGGCACGCATGGAGGCTGCCTTCGGGAACCCGAAGGCGAATAACGGGGCAGCTTTTTCGCCTGCAGAGTTTGCTCGGTTTCAACAACACAGCCGGGTTGGCATGCCACAGACATCGAGTCCAGTCACGTCTGGCCCTTCCCCGATGATGGCTGGTTACCAACATCCGCTCGGAATGGGATACATGGGCATGGGTGGGCCAGGTATGATGCACTCATATGGGCCCATGGGAATGCAACAACCTCAACACCAGGCTCCGGCCGAGGCGGCCACCCGAGATAAGGGGAAGGGTCGGCTGGTCGAACTCGACGATGAGAACTGGGAGGCACAGTTTGCTGAGATGGAGACCGCCGGCAGTCGGGATTTGGACATGGAGGCCAGCGCGGCTATGGAAGCGGGGCTGAATGAACTTGACAGGTCAGTTCCTACTAGTACCACCGACACTAATAATGTCGATTTTGGTGCCTTTGAGATTATATGGCGCGAAGTCGAAGCTGAGACGGCTACCAACAGGAAACTGGCCGAGGAGTACCCGACATTTGATGTCAACGACAAGTTACATATGGGAGAGCTTGGTGATTGGGATGGATTTGACAATCTCAACACTCAGCTCCGGGACCCTCAATTAGGGAACTACATGTTTGAGGAAGATAATGCGTTTCGCTCAGTGAATAACCCGTTTGAGGAGGGTGTGAAAATTATGCGAGAGGGAGGGAACCTGTCCCTGGCCGCCTTAGCTTTCGAAGCTGCCGTACAGAAGGATCCACAACATGTGCAGGCCTGGACAATGCTGGGTTCCGCGCAGGCCCAGAATGAGAAGGAGATTCCTGCTATCCGCGCTTTGGAACAAGCGCTGAAAATCGATCCTAACAACCTCGATGCGCTCATGGGACTGGCCGTTTCCTATACGAATGAAGGATACGACTCGATGGCCTATCGAACGCTCGAAAGATGGCTGTCGGCCAAATACCCCCAGATCATTGATCCGAAGGACGTCTCACCTGATACGGACCTCGGATTTACCGATCGCCAGTTGCTCCATGACAGGGTGACCAAGCTATTCATTGAGGCGGCCCAACTCTCGCCTTCGGGCGAGCAGATGGATCCCGACGTGCAGGTTGGCCTGGGTGTGCTTTTCTACTGCGCGGAAGAGTACGACAAAGCAGTTGACTGCTTCTCTGCCGCGCTTGCATCCACGGAATCCGGAACCTCGAACCAGCGAGACCAGGTCCACCTTCTTTGGAACCGTCTGGGCGCCACCTTGGCCAACTCAGGGCGCTCTGAAGAGGCAATCGAGGCGTACGAACAGGCGTTGAACATCAACCCCAACTTCGTGCGGGCCCGGTATAACCTCGGGGTCTCATGCATCAACATCGGATGCTATCCGGAAGCTGCGCAGCATCTCCTGGGCGCCCTGTCGATGCACCGGGTTGTGGAGCAGGAAGGCCGCGAACGAGCGCGGGAAATCATCGGCGATGGTGGTGGGGCCGAGAACGAAACGCTGGAGCGCATGCTTCATATCTCCCAGAACCAGAGCACAAACCTCTATGACACGCTGCGGCGGGTGTTCAGCCAGATGGGACGCAGGGATCTGGCTGATCAGGTTGTTTCTGGCATGGATGTGAATGCATTCCGTAGAGAGTTCGAATTCTGAAGCGTCCTGTCTGCGGTCTATCGTCCGTAAATCCCCTATTTCGTCTTGGCTGTTCCCTGATGGCAGTGAAAAAAAAAATAATGAAGTCGTCATTATCTACTCTTAGTACATAGCGCAATACCATCTACCATTCCATCTAGAATCGAGATAATAGCTTCACTCCTATCCATGCAAGGCAATTTGTTCGACTTACCAAGCTGTCATGTTCAGCCCTACAACTGATTGAGTTTCGGGAATGACTCCGAATTGCGTCAGTTCGCCCACGTAAGCCCGTCCTCGGTCGGTTCCTCCATCGTCAACTACAAGTGCCCGCCGTTTCCGCCGACTCAACAGTTTCGTCCCCTCCGATTCTCCTCGTCGTTCTATCCCGGTTTCTTTCTAGAGCACCCAAAATGGCCGTGACAGGCGCTCAGATAGTCGCCCGGACGCTGCGCGATCTGGGGGTAACAGTCATCTTTGGCATCGTCGGGATCCCCGTGGTGGAAATAGCCGAGGAAGCAATCAATCTCGGTATCCGATTCATTGCCTTCCGCAACGAGCAGGCATGTAGCTATGCGGCGAGTGTATACGGGTTCATGACGGGGCGGCCGGGCGTCTGTCTCGTCGTTGGGGGACCAGGGGTTCTCCATGCATTAGCCGGGGTAAATTCTTATCTAACGTCATCCCTTCGTCCTCAATCCAGAACACACAGAACACAGCTGACACTTTCCCCCCCAACAGATAGGAAATGCAACAGTGAACAACTTCCCACTGCTCGTGCTGGCCGGCTCCGCCGAGACAACCGGCGTGACAAAGGGATCCTTCCAGGAGCTAGACGCCATCTCCCTCCTGACGCCACAGACCAAGTTCGCCGTGCGGCCGTCATCTCTCGACGCGATCCCGGGAGCAGTCAAGAACGCGCTCCGAACATCCTGGTACGGCCGTCCGGGACCGACCTTCGTCGATCTCCCCGCCGATCTCATCCAGGGGAAAGCGCGGGCTGGATTCAAGCTACCCCAGCCCGAATCCCTACGCCTCGCGCCACCGCCCAAGTCAAGCGGGGATCCGGCGCTGATTCTCAAAGCAGCGAACCTGCTGCGCTCCGCGCGCGCCCCGCTGGTGATCCTGGGCAAGGGCGCGGCATACGCTCGCGCGGAAGACGTCATCGGGCAGCTGGTGGAGCGCACGCAGATCCCCTTCCTGCCCACGCCAATGGGGAAGGGGATTGTCGCGGACTCGCATGCGCTGAACGTGTCTAGTGCGCGCAGCGCGGCGCTGAAGAACGCGGATGTCGTCCTTGTGCTTGGCGCGCGGCTGAATTGGATTCTGCATTTCGGCGAGCCGCCCAAGTGGTCGGCTGGCGCGAAGATCATCCAGGTTGATATTGCGGCGGAGGAGATAGGGCGGAATGCAGGGTCTGCTGAACTTGGGATCGTGGGTGATATAGGGTTGGTCGTGGAGCAGTTGCTTGTCACGCTGTCGAATTGGAGATATAATAGCCCTTCTTCCTCGTCGGGCGACGGGTTTACAAAGCTGTTAGCGGAGTCGGCGAAGAAGAATGAAGGAAAAGCGCAAAAGGCCGCATTGACACCTACAACGGGTCCCTTCCTGGCGTACCAGCGCGCGTACCATATCATCAAGACAACGCTCAACTCCCTCTCGCCTCCGTCATCGTCGTCATCAGAGGAGGGAAACATAGTTTATGTTTCTGAAGGCGCAAACACAATGGATATCTCCCGGTCCGCATTCCCCCTTTCACACCCTCGCCATCGTCTAGACGCAGGTACCTACGCGACCATGGGCGTGGGAATGGGGTACATAATCGCTGCTCACGAAGCGTACAACACCGGGACCGGCGCGGGGAACAAGCAAAAGAAGATCGTCGCGCTGGAAGGCGATAGTGCGTTCGGGTTTAGTGCGATGGAGATCGAGACGATGGCGCGGTACCGCATTCCGGCGCTGATTTTTGTCATGAATAATTCTGGAATCTACCATGGGGATACGTTGAGTGAGGATGCGTGGAGGGTTTTGCAGGAGCAGACTGTTGCGAACGATACGAAGAGCTCGCCGCCTACGTCTACGTCGGCTTCCGCAAGTGATGCGGATAAGAAGGGACTGCGGTCGACGAGTCTCTTGTATGAAATGCGATATGAGATGCTCGCTACCATGTGTGGGGGGAAGGGGTACTTCGTGCGAACGGAGGAGGAATTAGAACGGGCTACCAGGGAGGGATTCCAAAATGATGTGCCCACGATCGTGAATGTTATTATTGAGCCGGGCGTGGGGAGGACTATCCAGTTTGCATGGCAGGGGAACAGCAAAGAGGGACAGGCGAAGTTGTAACTGATCGGAATGTCATGTGGAGTCTTGTTTCATTGTTCTAGATCTTCTTCTGTTGTTTGATGTAGACACATATTCTACCTAGTACTTCCCGTACGTTTCTGTTGCCACACTAGACCAAGAGAATATTTCTGTATCTAGATAATACTGCTGCACAGTACCGGACAGCTCAATCGCATTGACAGTAGCGTCAGACATAAGCGAAAGTGTCCTTCCATGGAAACACCTCGGCGTGCGCCGGATGAGTGGTCCATTCACAGACGGACTGGGATATTCGTGAGACGGAACGGGCCCCGTTGGAATTGGCACAAAAACACAATGAATACCGATTCCAGGTCCAAATCCGGCAAGTAAACCCGCTGCCAAGTTCCTGTGTAATTGAAAATCGTCTCTTCATGAGTCGAGATTCTAGATGAAATGAGAAGTAGAAAATCAAAATAAGAACGTTTCAGCGGAGCGCAGCCACGCGATGCGGTTCCACGGACCGACAGGGTATAATTGGATAATGAGAAAGTTAGTATTTCATCTGGGCGGTGCGGCGGTAGAAGCTGGATCTCAGGATGGCCACGATGGATCCCAACGCTGCAACGATTTGTGAATCGTCGTAGGGAATCTGATTCTTGCCTGAGGCACATAGGCGATGGGCTATTATAGCGATGATTGTGATTCTGAAGCGTATCATTCGTAACGTCATGTCGGAGCTTGGAGACAGGCAAGCTCGATTTGAATGTCCTCCAGAGTGGGGGGCGTTGACCATCCGTACGCGGGACTGCGACTGATAATAGCCACGGCCACTTGGTACGACTGGCTGGTAGAGGACAAGTCGTTCGTAGTCCACGTAATCCACGGGTTGGCATTCGAGCCGGAGCTATGCATCTGCACCGTCTGCGGGGCTCCTATTTCCGAGGCAAATGCTAAAAAGGCCAAGGTCATTAGTATCAACAGGGTAGAAAGACGCGCCGGGGAGTTCGGGCATGGGAATGGGCATTTGGAAACATACCCATGACCGGAAACGCTTGAACATTGAAGAAGTACGGAGAGCATGAGAAATTCGAAGGGGGAAAGTCCCTCATCTGACCCAGAACCGTCGCCAATGGATTGGTATAGTTGCTCCCCGACGTGGCTAGCCCGTAGATGGCGTACTGCAGAGTTTCGATGATTGTCTCGGAGCACTGGGGGCCCCAAACGTTATCACAAGCATTGTTGCCTCCACCAGGGGTGCCCGTGAGGTTGCCAACACGCATGGCGACTTCCAAGGTGCGATTGCCGGTGATGGCGGAACTGTTGACGCTATTGCGCAGGTAATCGAGCCAAAAGGCAGTCTTGGTTGTTGGCTTGTCCGAAGGGGGATTCGCGCCATCGAAAGCATAGTAGAGATGTAATGGGTCAGGGTACAGAGGGCGCAGATCAATGGCGAGAGCTGTCTGGGCCATAGGATCGATACAAGAGTTGGCCCAAAACGGACAGTAGATGGCCAGCACGGGCTGAGAGACGATTGCCAACACAGTGACCAGAACCAAGCCAGACCAGGGCAGAAAGCCCGGGACAGACTGGACCGCCATCCGCGAGACGATGGGCGGCAGCTTCGGGGCTTGAGGGAGAGGAAGTGGCTTAGAAGGACTAGTAGTAGTACCAGTACTAGTAGAATAGCCTGGTCGCGGTAGAACGCGACGGTGACGGAGAGAAAACAGACACGTGGGACACTTTCATAGTCCCGACGATGTATTACGATTATAGTATGACACGCGGGGGAGGGAAATAATGAGAAGAAGAAAGAGGGAAACAAGGAAGAAGAGGTAGAGGAGAGGGAACGAAATGAGGGGGAGGGAAAATAGGATTCAGTAGCGGAAGCAAAACACAACTCGAAAGCTGGGTAAGACGGTGGAAATAGCAAGCGCTTGGTGTGTTATTTAGCCAGGGCAGGTGGCTTTCCAGGCCAGCTCGGCGGAGGCGCCCGGCAGGTCAGCACTCTAATGCACACGCAACATGATAAGTGGCCAGCCTCAGTACTCAGATAGGTTGCCATGGAATCAACAACAGTCTGACGGAGAACTGACAGCGGAAGTGCTTCAAATGACAGCAGCAGACGAGACGATGCTGGACTACCAGATGCTGTCAGTAATTAGGGAGAGTCTGAGGCAGTTCGGCAGTCTCATCTCACACCGCGGTCCTCAGCCCTTCGTGATCTGGGACCGCTGATTCGCCCGGTCCGCTCCGCCCACTAGCCGTATCAGGCAAACGGCGGGCGGGGCGGGGCCTCCAGGGCTGCGACTTCCGCTGAGGGCTGCTATTGGCCAGTTCGCAGCCGGCGGCGCTGCGCTGGGCCAATAACAGGCCTCCATCACAGCCACTGATACACATCCGGGTCCACAGGTTACATCGCGGAGAATACCTAGGTACCTATTATTACCGCATCAGTCTTGCAGCTGCTCTGTCGACTTGATAAGGTGCTACAGTGACCTAGCAGAAGTATTTGCTCACCTACTAGTGTTACTGCTTCTGCATTAGGAAAATATAGCGAATTCTGCTGGTAATTAGGTACCCGTTTTCTTAATACAGAGGCGGTAACACTAGTAGGTGAGCAAATACTTCTGCTAGGTCACTGTAGTCGACGATTGTTGCTATTGCTATTATTGTCATTATGATACACTGATCAAATAAAGTAATATATGTCGTGATATCTATGTACCTAGGTAGAACTGCTCCGGTCTTCCGCGGAGTTTCGGAATTGTCCTTGTAGTCCCCAGCGGTTTCCTGGATAACTGTCGGAGATGATCAATCGGCTCCCCTCTTCGATTCACCTTGAAGAGAAATGTCAAACTCGTCAGCTCGGTTAACTCTCGGAGTGAAAAACCCCCATGAACCTTCCATGCTTGTTGAGGGTCATGATCTCATCCAGGCCTCTTTACGTGAGTCCGTGTCACCTCACCCTGCCCTGTTCGTGGGCCAATCTGCCCAGTGCCATGCCCAGAATTCTCATCTGTGACCAAGGGAGTAGGAGAGTTAATTATCAGGTAACTCGGTCGTGTGTGTTATTTAATTATTACCGCTATTAATACGATATTGATTCATTTTGATTGTGATATGATAGGTAGATACCTACCTAGGTACCTAGGTAGTACCTATGTACCTAATAATTGCCAGTGCTATTGTAACGACTTCCTGTCACTTCCGCCGTTCCCCAGAAACAGGCTCTCCGCCGGTAATGCATGACCTAGATCGAGCCCACTTAATAGAATTTCCTGGTTTTGATCCGCATAGCTTACTTGGTGCTCTCAAAGCCTTATTTGATATCCGTCACCGACTGAGGACTGCGGACTGCGCTGTAATTATTATTATCAGCGAAGAACCACTTGTTCCATCTCCGGTGGGATGTCCAGTATCGCTCTCTAATTTCCATGCATCACAGTATGAGATCCAAGTGACGAGTGATAGATGATATACTAATTGCATATAAAAAAAAGATAGAGAGCTAAATTGTACTGTACATCAGGACTTTCAATTCAAGCCTTCAAATGAGGGGAGAGGTCCCATCAGCATCCCTCCCTTCCCCCTTACACACACAAACGTGCCGTGCACTTCCTGTCCCTTCTTTTTCTTTTCATCATGCCACTTAGAAATACAGTTCCTTGGGTTGCTTTTTCTTCAATGCCCTTCCCGACATACTCCACGCTCAGAACCCAGCCAATGTTGGGGTCCATCCCGTTCGAATCGATAGAAAAAGAAATCAAGAAAAGAGAAGAAAAAACTCCTCGCAAACGCCAAAGCTCCATCGCTTGGATAAAGGTGGTGAACGTAGTCGAGTGGCCCCCTTTACGGGGCCTCCCTATTTATGCTAAACCATTAAACGCTTTTAAAAGAACTCAGCGGTCCTTGTCGTCCATATGAGCATGCTCCTTGAATCCATTCCCGTGGAGCCAGACACGCTTCCAACCGCCGTCGGATCCAAAGGCCGCCTCGCGATCTTGACGCATGCCTTCGAGGACACCGACGATGCCGCCATGTCGCAGCCGTTCCAAGACGACATTCATGCCATCCTTGCTCCTAAGGACGGCTTCCCGCGTTCGTTTCACCCCGATAAGCTCAATTGTTCGCTGGAGCCCCGCCGTCGACAACGACGTGAAAAATCCCCGTCGGGGAGCCTCCTCCTCGGCATCTGCTCCTTGGTCATCGCTCGACTTGGCTTTCTTTTTCCCTCCAAACAGCTTTCCTTGCCCGAGCCGCGAGACGAAAGTCACAGTAGTTTTGACAGTCGTCTGCTCGTTCCTCGCGCTGTCAATCGCCAGTCCATTCAGGCTGTGGTCAGTGTCCTCGGCAGAATGACGCTGATAAACCTGCTTCTCGACAACACTGAGGATGCCGGTCCACTCGATGTTGCGAGACTCAGATGTCATCCAACCCTCCTTGGGATCGACCACAGTGGTCTCGAGGATGCAGCTTTGGCCGGAATGGTCCGATCCTGCTATCCCCTTCGGTAGTAACTTGAGGATACCCGATGGGACCTTGGACTTCTTTATGTGTAATCGGGTCGTATGGAGACGCTGGGTCTTGGAGTCGACGAAACGGTCGATGACATCCGTCGTGAGCACATGGCGCGAGTAGGGATTTGGATAGCGAAGGAAGTAGGCAAGCGTGACCGCTGGAAAGGAGTAGTCGTAGGTGAAGACGCTCTCGAAAAACCTCATAGTCACAGATTTGGATGTAGGTTAGACTGAGCTAGCCGTCGAACTCGTGGCAAGCGATGTTGCGAGGCTCTCAGAGCTGAGCTGTTTGCATGCTTACTGGCAGGTGACGATGGTCACCCAACCTTTTTCGCTGTGATGCTCGGACAAACCTTCGGAATGCGGAAGCTTGGCACCCGGTGAGCTCCGGCGCTAGTCTTGATTCAGAGTGCGGGGATCCCGCCCAGGGCACGTGCTTTGATGCTCTGTCAGCCAACCAGGGCTTGCTGGTTGGGTTTAGGGCACAACCGCCTTGCGGTGTCCCTTGCTTTGAGTCATTATTTTCGAGGGGTAAGGTGCTTCACTGCTGTCCTGCAATCCACACTACGGGTACGAATTGCATACGATACTGAGAAAGAAGGGAACTCAGTATTGATTACGTCGAGCCTGTTCCAATTTCCCGGTCGTCGGCCTGCTCATCTCTTTACTGTCACGCAACCCCTCCTGAACGAACAGCATCATGACCGACGAACCTGGGCAGCCGCCCGCACTCACAACCTTGAGTCTCGCGGAGAAGGCTCACGAGTCCAAGGCCATCGAACAGAAAGTCACTCCTTTCGATGTCTCTGGGGGAGTCGATGAGTCTGGCAAACTGCTCCCGGTAGACTATGACAAGCTGGTCCGAGAATTCGGAGCGAACCTCATCAGCAAGGAACTGCTCGAACGGTTTCAGAAGGTCACAGGGCATCGCCCTCACCGGTACATGCGCAGAGGTATTGTGTTCAGTCACCGCGAACTGAATCTCATCCTCGATCGATATGAGAAGGGCCAGCCATTCTTCCTCTACACCGGGCGCGGACCTAGCAGCGATAGCATGCATGTGGGACATACTATTCCATTCGAATTCACCAAGTAAGAAATAACTTGTATTTCTGATTCTCTAGAATTGATAAATAGAGCGCTGACTCTGTACTTTCTGTGTGTGATCATTAGATGGCTACAAGACGTCTTCGATGTACCTCTCGTGATAATGTTGAGCGACGACGAAAAGTACATGCACTCACAGAAGATCGAAGTCCACGATGTCAGAAGATTCAGCAAGGCGAACGTGACGGACATCATTGCCGTTGGCTTTGATCCTAAGAAAACGTTTATCTTCAGCAACCTTGACTTCGTCGGCGCGGCCTTTTACGAGAACATATGTCGCATGGCGAAGAGAATCACTATAAACTCGGTGCGGGGCACATTTGGATTTACAGATAGTAACAATGTCGGCGAATTTCATTTCTGCGCAACGCAGTCCGCGTCCGCATTCGCTACTAGCTTTCCACATATTTTCGGCGACGATAGGAAAAAGGTGGCCTCGATCCCGGCCTTGATCCCTTGCGCCATCGACCAGGATCCCTACTTCCGCCAATGTCGCGAACATGCAGAGAAGATGAAATACAAGAAACCCTCATTGATACACTCCATATTCCTACCTGCTCTTCAAGGACCCGGATCTAAGATGTCGGCTAGCGTTGACGCTTCGGCTATTTTCATGAGCGATACCCCCAATCGTATTAAGAATAAGATCAACAAATATGCCTTTTCCGGCGGACAGGACACCGCTGAACTGCAGCGTCAACTTGGCGGCAATACCAAGGTCGACGTCCCGTTCCAGTATCTGACTTTCTTCATGGAGGATGACGACGAACTTGAACGGATCCGCACCGCGTACGAGAAGGGAGAGATGCTCACCGGTGAACTCAAACAGATCTGCATCGCCGAGGTGCAGGAGTACGTCAAGGGGTTCCAGGAACGTAGGGCCCAGGTCAGCGAGCAGACCATTGCTGAATATATGAGTGCGCGGCCGTTAGAATGGAAGGGGAATCCTAACCCGATTGTGGTTGAGAAGGCGAAAAAATAAACCAGAATTTTTTTTTTTTGTTTTCTGTTAATATAGATACCGTGTTCTTGCTGTTAAGAGGCTCTATAGCATGCAACGGTTATTTTAGCGAGTCTGCTAGTCCTATCGATGTCTACGAGGCGAATATCCCATTTCAAATTGCTATCCTTTAGCCATGCTGTTGATATTCGTCCGTACGTTTCAGGACGACTATGCCGCGCATAAACCCTCGCACACCATTGCTTAGCCAGCACTCTTCCCCGTCTACCAACTCGGTGGTCTTGATTATTTGCTCAACGCAGAATCCCTGCGCGAGGGCATATCGCCTCGTCGTCCCGGCATTCCCGCCGCTCGACAAGGGGGGCGTTATCCACTGGGCCTCATCCATAGCTCCGAGGGAGCTGGGCGTAGGTGGACGTCGTCGCCGAAAATAGGGCGTAGTAATGCTCCCTTCCATAATCTCATCACTGGGATTGAACACCAGCACCTCTACACTTTCAGCAGGCGATTGTATCCCAACCCTCAGCCGCGCGGCATTGTAGTCGTCCCGGGCAGTGGTCTTATGTGTCGTGAACGCCGAAGGAACGATAGATTGCCTATCAACGTAGACGCGCCAGAGCTCCGAACCAGATCGCATCTGCTGACACAGAACGGCGGATGATGGCGATGGCGGAACGAGGAGATTCAGTAGTGGAATTGGGGCAGTCGGATTCGCCTCGACTTTGCACTCGCCGTTATACCCCAGCAGGACCCGAAGACGCCATTGCTTCGTCCTGTCCGGGATGAAGCCGTCTAGAACACGGGAAAAAGCTTCCAGGTCCCTATTATCTAGGAATTCTAACGCAGGGGTCCATTGGAAGTGTCTTGCGGCGTTAATTAGCCGGTCGCGATGGTAGGAGAGGAGGTAGTATGGCGTGTCTTGGGGATCGGGGTACGCGGTTTCCTGGACGCGTTGGCGTAGGAACTCCGGGAGTGAAGGATCGTAACGGAGAGAGGAGATGATTTGGAATGAGCGCGATGGCGAGGATTGGAGCCCAGAGGACATTGCAAGAGCGTGGCTGCAGGATAATGCGATCTACAGCTGCGGTACTCCTCTTCCCGGACTGACGTACGTCCGGAGAGCGAGCCGTGCGCACAAGTGTCTCCGCACCAGAGTCGGTCGGTCCTGTGTGCGCGTGAAGGGAATCCCATCCAAGGTACCAGAGATATCCGACAGGTGTCAAATTAAAAGAAAGAAGAGAAAGCCAAAAGCAAGACCAAGCCGTGTCCTTGGAAAACGCGGCCCGTCGCCCGTTGTGAGGACAGAAAGCAATAATAGCAGTGGACTGATTGGCCTGCGCCGGCTGAGCACGAGAGCTCGGACGGGTGTAGCAACAACCGCCCGGCAATCGATAATAATATTAATCTTTTCTGGTCGCATCACTTCTTCCTCGCTCTCCGTCTCCCTCTTGAAACAACTGCCTCCCTCCCGCAGAACGCCAGCATTGCCTGTCTAGGACCGGTTTGTTCTCCTTTGATTTCCGGTCGTGCTGTACACAATTGTCTGATTGTGTTTACTTTGCCGTAAACTGACTCCTGTTTTTCTTGCTAGGCTCCATAGCAAAAAGAAAAAAGGGGACCAGATCGGACTACCGCGGACGAGATCTATTCAGTTCAGCTCAGTTCGAGCAGGAATCCAACGGACTACAATCCGAAAAGAAGATACTGAGTAACGAAAGAAAAGGAAGAAGAATAGACCGTAATAAATACCTACACTATGTCGAACGAATCGACGTTACCGCAACCCGCGAAGAACATCGTCCTCGATACCTCAAACCTACCCGCATCATCCTCCGCATCCGTATGGGACCGGATCTCGAAATGGGTTTCCGAGAATAAGGCAGTCGTCTACACCGTCGCCGGTGTTGCGGTGGTTGTGACCGGTGCTGGCGTCGTGTACTATCTCTCCGATTCGAGTAAATCTGCGAAGGCACCTGCTCCTGCGCCGACGGAAAAGAAGAAGAGCAAGAACCAGCGGCGAAAAGAGAAGAAGAAGGCCGAGGAGGAAAAGAAGGCCAAGGCTGCTTCGGTTCAGGATGGTATGCTGGCTCCACTCCGTTTCGCAGGTTCTTGGAAGACATCCCTTCTCCAGCTGACACGAATTCCTCTCTTTTCTAGAGTCAGCGGCGAAGAAGGCTGAGGAGCCCCCGGACGAGCTTCCGGAGGTTGATGAAGCGACTGTTGGACAATTGTCAGAAGAGGTCCGTCGGCTCAGCGCTGGTTTTTGTCCCCTGTGTCTATAGCTGATCTTCTGCAGACAAGAAGGGCCTACGCGGCGAAGCTCAAGGCGGCTGGCAACAAGGCGTTCGGTTCGAAGGACTATAACAGGGCCATTGAGCTGTATGGGAAGGCTATTATCTGCAAGCCTGACCCTGTCTACTACTCTAACCGCGCTGCCTGCTACAATGTCCTGTCCGAATGGGAGAAGGTCGTCGAAGATACCAGCGCCGCGATTGCCATGGACAGCGAGTACGTCAAGGCCCTGAATCGGCGGGCTATCGCATATGAACACCTTGGAAAGTTCAGCGAGGCCCTCCTTGACTTCACGGCAAGCTGCATTATCGATGGCTTCAGCAATGAGACCAGCCGCGTCGCACTGGAGAGGCTCTTGAAGAAGGTTGCGGAACAGAAGAGCAAGGCTATCCTAGCGGCCAAGGGCAAGAAGCTCCCTAGTCCCACATTCGTCTCGAATTACCTCCAGAGCTTCCGCCCCAGGCCGCTCCCCGAAGGTTTAGACGAATCGGCCGATCTGAGCGATGAAACCGGCAAGGGCCAGTTGCGCAAGGGCTTCCTTGCCATGGGCAAGAAGACCGGAGACGGCTACGAAGAGGCTGCAGCGGCGTTCGAGAAGGCTCTCGAGTTGGGCGACTTGGGCGATTATGAAGCCCTGGCTCTGAACATGAGAGCTACCTTCACGTACTTGGAAGGTGACGCTCCGACGGCTCTGGCCGATCTTAACAAGAGCACAGAACTGCAGCCGTCCTTGGTGCAGAGCTACATCAAGCGGGCTAGTTTACACCTTGAGCTAGGTATGCCTGTTCCCCCTGGTTGCTGCCTCGCTGCTTTCCTTCTTCTTCTTTTAGGACGTCCTCTTGGCTAACAAGACACAGGAAACAAGGAAGCTGCTGCAGATGATTTCGAGCTCGCAATTACTCACAACAAGGACGATCCCGACATCTACTACCACCGTGCCCAGCTCCACTTCATCCTCGGTGAGTTTGCGGATGCTGCCAAAGACTACCAGAAGTCAATCGACCTCGACCGCAGTTTCATCTACTCGCACATCCAGCTGGGTGTGACACAGTACAAGATGGGGTCAGTCGCATCTGCGATGGCTACCTTCAGAAGATCTGTGAAGACATTCGAGGACGTGCCAGATGTCTACAACTATTTTGGCGAATTGCTCCTTGATCAACAGAACTTCGCCGAAGCCATCGAGAAATTCGACAAGGCAGTGGAGATGGAGAAGCAGAGCAAACCCATGGGAATCAATGTCCTGCCTCTCATCAACAAGGCTCTTGCCCTTCTCCAGTGGAAGCATGACTTCCAGGAAGCCGAGAATCTCTGCCAGAAGGCGCTTATCAGTAAGTCTACTGCCTTCCGCATCTGCGTATGAGCTGAAGAAGTTAACGTGCATCCAGTCGATCCCGAGTGCGATATTGCTGTCGGAACCATGGCTCAGCTTCTCCTTCAACAGGGCAAGGTGTCGCAGGCGCTCAAGTACTTCGAGAGGGCTGCTGAGCTTGCTCGAACAGAAGGTGAAATTGTCAATGCGATCTCCTACGCTGAGGCGACGCGGACACAGCTGGAGGTGCAAGAGAAGTATCCCCAGCTTGCCGCACGACTACAGAGTATGGGCGCTGGCCTTAGTGGGCCTGGAGGCCTGTGAAATGAAAGGAAGAAAAAGAAAAGAAAAGAAAAAAGAGGTCTCAGGGACTTGATCCCAAGACTTCGAGGACATGTTAAGGTGTGTGAACCCGGAAGGATCTGTTGGCGGGTTCAAAGTGCTTCGCACTGGAATAATCGGAGATTATCCCATTTCTTTTCCACTATTCTCTTTACTTCCCATTTTAATATCTTCCCTCTCCTCCTTTCTCCGCCTTACCCATTTGCCCATACGCTTGGGCACTGTACCTTTCGTTTCCACTGTGCAGGGCGTCCGGCCGATTTCGTGTTGTGTTCGTCGAGCGAGAGGGTGGGTGTGTATCTACAGCTGTGTTATGTCATTTACTCTCCCCCTTTGGTGTCTCATTGCCCTTCGTTGCATGTGTTGTTATTTGCGCATCTTTTCTCATGTGGGGCTCCAAAAGGTTGCTGTTTTCTCTTACTGGATTTGGTTTTTCGGTCGTGGTTATGCGCAGAGCTGGTCGTATCGACCTTTCTTGGACGGGGACCATGACCGGGGGGGGGGATGTTTGGGATGAATGGCGCCCTGTGCCTGGCACTGCGCGGTTAGGTTGAGGATGGCAAGGAGAGGGGAAGATGTACTGTACCATATATGGAGCCAATGTGAAGAGTGGGTAACGTGCTTCTAGCCTTCGTTGTTCTCCAGCTGTCGAACTGTCTGTTTGTAGCCGCGGTCACCTGAGGCACGAGCACCGGACACATGTGACCGGCGCAGGCAGCCGTAGCGCGGCGATTGGCTGCTGATTAGCAGGCAACGGCGTCATCGTCGCTTATCGCTTCCTTACCTCCAGCCCAGCTTCCGGGTGTTTCCAACCCCTCCTGCTGCTCCCCTTTTTCCCCTGCAGCAGTACTGCAAGCATTGGCAAGACTCCATCGATATCTTAGGTATCTCTGCCGCTTGTATCTTATTATTTTTCTATCCATCCTGCCTCCATCCCACCCTGTCTCGGCGGAATCAGAGCTATCAACCGTCTACTACCTGTTCCGCTGACGTACCTACCTGGGATTGGCTGTCGATCCTCCGTGGCTGCCACATAAGGTTACCATCGGTCGGGTGCATACGGTCCTCTGGTCATTTGTGTCTTTGTTAAAGGGAAAGAGGTCCGGGAAAGTTGTATGTCGAGCGTATCCCATAGCAGGCATACCTGGCGTTGTCGAAACCGCACGACCCCCTTTTGACTTCGTGCTGATCCCACCCATGGTCCAATAGGTGCTACCCCTCCTCCTTCCCCCCTTCCCAGTGTGGCCTTTCATCCACCAATACTCTGTTACAGTCATCGTTTCGTTTCGCAACGTACGGTTCTCTTTTTGATCTCTTTAATCTCGCCCTCGTCGAATGTGCAGGGCAGCTACCTGATTGACCTTGCTGTTCCTGTTGTTGTTCGGTTACCGTGCTGCAGCTTGGAATCCTAGGTGCGTTTGTTGCCTAAGCTTCCCGTGACTACTCGGCGTCACCCAGGGTGACGATGACTCGATCCACTCGATCTCTTGAGTCAGCCTTGAGTACTTGTGGAGTTAAAAGCTTCTTCTTGACGGGGAAATCGAGTCCCTCTGAAGCACAGGCTCACTGTTTGACAGATAATAGCAGATTATCGAGAGTACAGGCTCCTTCGAATAGACCCACCATGTCTGAGAGACGAAGTACGTCCCTGTCGTTCCTTTTGCCAGGTGGATTTTTGGTGCCCAAGCTGACGTCGCTCGGTCTGTCTCACAGCTGTCGTGACCCTGCATCCTCTCTTCTTTCCAGATGACTTGCCCTTTCGCTCCTTGACCTTCGCTTCGGACTACGATCGAATCAGTATTGGTAGATCCTCGAAACGTGAGGCTAAAAACCTCGTGCCTGCCCACCACAATGCCTGGTTTGATTCCCGCGTAATGTCCCGGAATCACGCGGTGTTGAGAGTATCTTCAGAGAACAAGGTGTGTGTCTTGTACAGGTTCCTTACGTACTCGGAGTTACCTTAGTATCAGCCGTCATGTGTTAACTTTGCTACTGCAGCATATTTATATCCGTGATGGTAGTTCAATGCACGGCACTTGGGTGAACGGCACGAAGATCCCCGCGGAACAGGAAGTCTCGATTTACAGTGGTGACGTGTTGACATTCGGAGCAGAAGTTACCCGTGGCGCTGGTGAGTCATTTTCTTCCCTAACTTTACATTTTGCACTCGCCGGCCTAAGTTGTGTGCCTCTGACGCAACTATAAACCATGCTGACTACGTCTGTCAGAAACCTTTCCCCCTTTGAAGGTTCGGTGCGAATGCCAGTGGTTTGATGATCAGTAAGTGGTCCTCTTCTTGTACTTGGATATATCAGACATGATAGCTGACATAGCAAACAGTGCTGGCGACCAGACCTCCAGTGCTCGGAATACCCAGACAGAGAGGCCAACAAATTGCTTTACAGTTCCTGATTACGACGATGAGAGTGATGTCGAAGAAGACGTCTATGATTCTGTCGGCAATTTGAAAATGGAACGCTCCAGCGACTGGGGCCATGACCGTTCGTCGACCCCCAGTGCAGCGAACCATCCGCCTTCTGAGCATTCAACTGCAATCACTCCTCCGTCGGTTAAGGATAGTGCCGTGAACGTCCTAGATGCAGACCGTCGGAAGACTAGCCCTCACATGTCCAACAATGAAACAGGTCCTGTTGGTGGATCTCTCGATATCGACCAGCCTCTTGTGACTCCACGGGGTACTCCTCCAGCGACTTCTGGTGGCCTTGACGCTCGTTCTTCAGAGGCTATGGGCTCCGATAGAGGCCACTTATCCGAGCCGAATTCCCCTGGTTGGTCGGACGACTGGTGTGGAGACGAGGACAACTTGAGTTCAGAGGATGATTCGATGTCCTTGTCGTCCTATGGGGCTGATGCGGGAGTGTCCGACAAGGAAGATGACTCTATGGCACCAATCCATGAAGACACTGTTAAATCTGGCAGTCAGTCTAACCCTCCGACTTCGCCTTCCGGCGGTTTGCAAGATAAGGAATCACTCGCGAGCAATGGACATAGCAAACAGTCTGCAAAGGCCGATCTTGCCTCGAATGTCAGCAGGTCTGAATCGCACCCGGTTGATGACGCCACCTTCAAACTGGAAACACGGGATAGCGAGCACGTCCGTATCGGATCTAGAGACTTGCGATACGACGATAATCCGTTCCAGGAGGACTGGGCGGACATTTCCAAGCCTGCATCCATTACTAGTTCCTCTTTCAGATCAGTTGATCGGGAGCTCGACACACTCTCCGGTGTCTCGTGTTGTTTCATTCCGGCTCCATTTGACGATTGGGGTGCTCCGGGGAACTCTACAGCGGCTGGGGCCTCATATCATGCTTCCCTCGAGAACCCTGGTAGTCCCTGTGTACCATATACGGATGGGCCTTTCGTGAATGATCAGGCGCAGCCAAGAGCTGCTTCTGATACGATTCATCTCACGGCTATCGGAAATTCCGCTAGTCACGGCTTCGAGAACCCCTTTGATGCTAGTCAACCTGGGCAGACCGAGAGCTACGGCAGTTTCCCCCATCAAGAGGCTCACTCGCTGCCGAGCATCAGCGACAGACAGATTGAGAAGGAAGCTGCTGAGTCTTCGGCTTCAGCCCAAGAAGTAAAAACTCATCTGACAAATAGATCGACATCAGTGAGATCCAAATTCGCGATAGCCGATATTCTCGATACTACTTCATCGGAGCCATACACCGGCAGGCAGACGCTGCTGAAGAGGAAGGCAGCTGACATGGAAATGGATTCGGTTGCAGCGGAAGAACCAGCTGTTCTTGAAGCTCTTTGCTCAGTGTCTGAGAGTGCCCCTTTGAACGATGGCAAGGAGACATGTTCCCAGGAGGCGCAAATCTTGCCAGATAACATCACAGGAACCGCACCTCTCGTTGATCTTGCTCCCATTGACACTAAAACCGAGGGTCAACAACGCCGGAAACGCGTCAAGACGACGAGAGCGTCTAGGAAGAGCAGCATTGCCAGCCACGCTGCTACTGCCCTTGTTGGCGCTGTGGTTGGTGGGTTCGGAGCTGTTGCCTTGCTCGCCTCTCTTCCGCCAGACATCTTCCAGTAGTCATTTTGATGAACTTTGGAAATGGACACCGTTATGGCTACGGACTATTATGTTGTTTGTGTGTGTTTTCTTTTTTTTCTTAATCTATTTATTTTTTGCCTAATATGCTTACGAGTGGACGGGATTTTCTTTTGTGCTGGGCAAGATATTCCTCTGATGCATGTGGCCAGCCGGACAGGGAATGGGATGGGCGCAGGCGTACCGGACAGGACATGTAGTGTATCCTCTTCAGGCAGATAATGCGATTAGGATCGTTCCGCGTCGCTTCTTGAATAGAACATGGCTGCAGGATGAATATGAGGGAATCAATTACTGTCACCGTCTGAGAACTTCCTGTAGACCTTACGAGTCGTCCTCGAACCCAGGTCACAGGAACCTGGTCGGATGAAAACTTCTGGAGGGGAATGAGGAGGAGCAGTACTTGATGAATACCTGCTGGGGGAGCAGGAGGGAGCAGCGAACACGTAGACAGGACACAATGACGAATGACGGTCCGTCCAGACCGCCAGGTGTAGGCCAGTCGCTGGCATTGGAATAGTCGGGACACCCAGTCACGATGGAGATGAGGAAGACCATGCCTGCCGTTGAAACCAGGTCAAGGAAAAGAAGCGTCGGCAACCCATGTCGATGTCGATGTCGATGTCAACTCGGGGATCAGCTGACGGGCAGGTGAGAGGAAATTGCTCGACGTCGTAGATTGTCCTGCTGCCTCCTCCAACCGTCCGCTACTCGCTCTCCCTCTTCCTCCACTCATCAACGTTACATGCAGCTGATGCAGCATAGCCATCTCAGCGTGTCTACCGTCTTTCCCGTCGATGTACTATGTACACAGCTCATGCCGGCGCTCATCATCTGACCCAAGCCAGAGGGACAGACCGCAGACCGCAGACCGCAGCACGCGTGCTCAACTCTGCCAATACTAGTAGTATCTATTCCCTGTTACAGTGTTGGAACATCCTTTGCCTCATACCATTGCGTGCATCTGTCAACACTCCGTTCGCGGTCCATTGCAGTCTATAACTGGAGGCCTGGACACGGATGTTCACCAGACTGGTGTCCCTCAGCTCGGAGCAGATTAGGCCTCTGGTCTGCTCTTGGATGGAACCCATGGCGAAGCGGTCAGCGAGCAAGTCAGCCTCGAAAGTATAGGTACATGTTCCTACACCGTGCGTATTATTATTCTTGGTGACACAACCCACTGTGGCTGCCACGCCTTGGTTCATATTTTGGATTACCGAGTCCGTCAGGGCCCAAGTCTGCCGAAAACTCGACACGTTTCCTTCAGCCCTGCTTCCGCCTGACACCACTTCTCACTTGCGGTTACTGATCCTGGATCCATGCACCGGCTCATTTGCAACCCTCGACCGAGTCACGCTGGCGCCTGATTCAGCAGGTGTATCCAGTCAGACTCCGACCAAGAGGCTAACCTGTGATGACACCGACTTTTACTGGGAACTGTGAGCCGACTTCGGCGCAAGGGATCCGTCAATTCGGAGCGTGGATTGAAAATAGATTCGTGAAAGGGGGGTTTCTCATGCAGCTGACTGCTATCAATATGCACGTTTACGTGTGCCGATATTTTGCGCGCACTTATTCTTCGTCAACTGCATTGTTCCGACGCAGCTCCGGAGCCAGTGATATAATATCAAATTACTTTGATTCATCGTCTATTACTCCTCAATTGGTCCGAGGCGACCGAAGATCCGGGACCGCGAGCGGCGTGACCCGGAATCAGTCTGCAGTGTTTTGCCTCGTGAGGTGTACCCATGATTGAGCAATTACCCTTCCAGTCTCAGCTTATTTGAGAAGTGCCTGAGATTGGGGAAACACGAAGCACGAATTATGGACCTGCCGCGGCTGTCGTCGATTATAAGGACTTGTACATGCGTATCCAGCTAAGATTTCCTTTCAGGAATAATGTGCTCATACTTAGCTTGCGCGGCCACTGGATGGTGACATTTCTGGAATGGGATCACCTACGCTGTCACTATTGCCGCCGCCGCCATCATCGTCGTCATAACTATTGCTATTTACACACTGATTGTGGCGTAGGATTGCTGTTTGAGCTAGACCGGGATTGACCCTTGTTTGATATAAGCCATTCTGGAACGTTACAGACAGCATATTCTTATTTTAATAAACGGCTCTTCTATATATATATATAAACACGACAGATAGATCACACCACACCGTGAAGAGCCAGAAAAGGCCATTCGACTGAATATTTAGCTCTTCTTTTATGTGTTTTGAACCTACCAACCACACTATCTGCCTGTACTTTACTACACGTTCCAACAAGTGTTCTTGTCAAAACAGTGTTTGAAGGACCACAATGACTCATCTCTCGACACAGCCCAAGATCACGATGTCTCAAGTCGACCCTGGCCACACTTCTTGCATTGGCGGACGAACAGTCGTGACCTGTCGAAACTGTGCAGGGAACGCACCAAGGTATGTCATCTATGCGCTTGTCAACGCATAATCGACGGCAGCCTTAACTACGTCAAGGGTAAAGCTGACTGGGCATATACTAGAGGTGAAACCTGCTCCAACTGCAACGGAAGAGGATTCGACATCTATATATGCTCGCACTGCCATCCAGCGGCCGCGATGGTGGCTCTCCATCGTAGCCATTGCAGCGGAGGCGACAAGATCACGGAGACAAACCAGAGCATTAACACCCGCACTTTTAGCACGTCAACTCCTTATTCGCCCGGTATTTCTTCGCCGGCATCCGGGATTGGGACCGGCACTCGGTCCCTGAGTTCGGGAGGGATGTCTCGACCTTGGAATGGATTCCGGGACAGAGGTGGTGAAGCTGGATTCAGGAGCGACATTCCAAGGAGCGTATAAATATCTGTTCTTTCTTCCTATCTCTCAAGGCACAGCTGATCCTGGTGGCTCTGATAGGCTCTGATTGGCGGGATGGGGTTTGATTGAGTCGTTCGTTCCAATTACTTATTCGGTACGTGTAAAGTTATGCTATACCAATAGATGTTTGTGAGATCTTAACATACCATCATATCATGTCGTGCCTGGTGCTGTCTTTCATATCTACTGTCAATCTATTTCTCTTATGTATTTTTGGTTATAGACAGTTCATTTCATACAAATACTTCCGGGTCTAGAGCTGCTGGTGCCAGGCGCGCCTGTACGTCTTAAAGATAGCAAAAGAGAGACAGTTAAATATCCACCACCATCTCCCACAAAGCCCACACAAACCATCCAACTCGTACCCAGTTTAGAACGCTCATCACCGTAAACACCAATGTGAGATCCCTCTGTAATCTTTCTAGCTCGACCCTAAGTTGCAGCATCTGGCAATATTCGCTCCGAGCTCGTCTTCTAGCGCTAGTCATTCCGTGAGGGGGTCTGTGCCTAGGCTCGTTAAGAGGCGGGCGAGCATGCGAAAGGATGTGGGTCAGCGAGTACTGGAAGTCGCGGATTTGGATGCTTGAGTAAGGATCAAGTTCCGGTTGGGTTCCTGGATCGACCTGATCTTGACATAATGGAGCTGCTCGGGCTGCAGTTCTGGTTTCCAATCCGGATGATGCGTCTAGCTGGCTGTTGGGATGAATGTCTGATGATGCCTCTCGGGACGAAGATGAAGACAAGTTGCTGGTGTTTCCATTCAGACATGCCTCATTTTCGTCCACCTTCGGGCGAGTAATGAGAACATAGAGGAATTCTTGCATCCTTTCACGTTCTGGGATTTGTCCCCAGTTTCTCAGCTTGTATTTGGGACTGGTATGCGATGTATGTATGTTTTCTGGGCCTCTCTTATTGTTAAGCCTGGGTCTCTTATTCCGACTTGCATCGGGGGTCAAGATGTTTGAAGTTGGGTGGCCATGGTCAGAGGCGATGCTACGTTTCCGGAACATGGGGGGCGAGTCTTGGATATGCACTATGCTTTAGCAGTTCGGAGTCTGCATGCAGATAATGAACGGTCGTGCAGGATACAAGATGATTACTATAAAAAGAAGTAACGGAAACTAGAGATCGAGCTACGCCTATAAAATCTGCGGATTGATGTTGTCTCACGTTAACGGCGATTCCCAGTCGACATGGATGACTCCGCGTAATGCGTGAATGTAAAGCAAGGGCCAGCTAACACCCTTACCTGGATTATCCCGCGCGCCGGAAGTTCTAATTTATTAGATAGACTTATATATACAGCGTCATTTGACAGAAGCCCTGTCGGACATGAAGTTCGTTGACGTAGACACATTAGGGCTAGGGCATCTGGTTAGGGCTCCCGACAAGGCAACGCGGAAGTGGTTGACTTCTTCCATCATGAGGTCATCGGCGGTTGATGTCAGGGATACATTTCCAGAGAATCTTGATCCACAGTTATTGAATCTACATTTCACAGCCAAATGCCCTCATCGACGCGAGACAAGATCAAAACCGACATGGAGAAACTTTTAACTGGACCGCGTCAAATTCCCAGACTGGCAGCGCGAACCACCATCGACGCCCAGCTCGAACACCACCTGAGCACCACCTTGAAGGGCAGCCTGAAGCTAGGAGGCGCGGATTTCTACCAGGAACGCCGCCGTCACAGCGAAGTCCTTGGCTTTCACGCCCTCGAGCCCTCCAAGCAAGCACCCATCGACCGCGTGGAATTCACAGCCATTCGCGGCCCGCACGGCACCATCCCCATTCGCGTACTCTACCCTTCTTCTGCCGCGGAGCGCCAACGCTCCAACGACGCCGCAGCACTAATCTACTTCCACGGCGGCGGATACACGATCGGCACGGTCGACGAGTTCGAGAACGGGCTCCGCATTCTCGCCGAGGAGGCGGGCGTCATCGTCTTCGCGGTCGAGTACCGACTCGCCCCCGAATGGCAATTCCCCGTGCAGCTAGAGGAGTATACGTGCGTCATGGACTGGCTGCTCGAATCGGGGGGCAAGGAGAGAGGCGTGAGTCCGCGCCGGATCTGTGCCGGAGGGGATAGCGCAGGTGGGAATGTCTCTGCGGCGATATCGCTGAAGAGGCGCGATGAGGGGAAGGGGAGCGATATCAAGGCTCAGATTCTGCTGTATCCTGAGGCGCGCTTGCCGTTTGATACGCCTGCTGCTGTGGAGAATAATGCGACTTTGTACTTGCAGTGTTGGTTCTCTCCGTGCCCCTGAGACTTTTGTCGGTCAGGCTCTTTTTTTAATTGGTAACAGGTAACGGCATCTTCTCCTTCGCAGAACACTATCTCCCCGAGGGGGTCGCGCCGTCTCATCCCTACGTCTCACCGGGAATGCAACGTTTAACGGATCTGAAGGATCTCCCACCAGCAGCCGTGTTTACGTGCGGCTTTGACCCGTTACGGGACGTCGGCGTCGAGTATGCGTCCAAGCTGCAAGAGGCCAACAATAAGGTCTTCTGGCATCATTATGCAACCTTGACGCATGGGTTTTTGCAGTTCGCTCCGTGGTCTGACGAGGCTATGAAGGCGACTAAGACTGTTGCTTCGACTTTGCGGGACTTGGCGTATGAGTAGTGGGCTCGGGCCGTCCAGGGCATGGAATATAGATTTCAGGGCGTTCTGGAAAACGTAGGCATCCTCAATGAATGTTAACTAGAAGAGCAAGCTCATATAGTTACAGAATTGCATTAGATTAGTGGAACGCTCTGCCTTCTCATGCACGACATAAACAGCAAAGCAAAACAATCACACAAGAAACAAGACCTAAATCTCTAATGACTCCGATTCCATGCCCAAAACACATCGCGTCAACACGATTATAATTCATTATGTAGAATCCCACGCTCTCAGCTAGCAACAGCCAGCTGTGCCACGAGATCAGAAGCAACATCCAGAAATGGATAGGGGCTGTTGACTTCTTTCTCCCTATTCCTGAAGCGCTTGCTGATGGGATGCCATTCGGGATCGTCCTGCGCACGAATCACATTTTGATACCCATCGCATTTGAAATCGACCATGTAGTTGTTCTCCTCGAGTTGGTAGAGTTGTATATCGATAAAGACCCATACCCCGTAAGATATCCGCGTTATAGAAGGCTGTGCGGGACCCAGAGAATCACCCCCAGAACGCGCCGCGGTAGCAGCAGTCTTGTCATCTGTGCTCGTATCGCTCACGGCACAGCTACGACGACGGAGTTCGTCCAAATCGGCCCGACTATTGCGTGAACTGATCGACTGCCCGGGAGCCGTGATGCCCGCTTTCAAGAGTCGCGCTCGGATAAACCAAGGGTCCTTAGGGATGTAGTAATCAGGTGGAAGGTGAGAGTACTTCCTCTGCAAGGGTGCTTCCTTATTCGGGTCTTGTTGGTCCATCTGAGGTTGATTGCCTTCTGGCTCGGCAGGTTGGACTTCCCACACGCCTCCCTGCGCCTCAATGGCCTTGTAGAGATACAGCATTGCCTCGTAAGGCTGGCTCCGAGACCGAATTCCAAACTGCCATTTTCGCGACCTCCTGGGAGTATTTGTAGTGGCTACCCGTTCCGGAGGCTGAAAATGAAGCTTATGAAGGTCCACGATACTTCGCGAGTGTGGCTTCAAGGCTCGGGCAATGGCCGCTTGCTCTTCGGGAGACCGCTCCCCAGCCGCACCATCCCCAGGTGCTTCATCCACAATCTGTCCACCCTGGGAATGAACTTCCCTTTCTGCCGGAATAAATCTACCACGCTGCTCCATGAGCTGATCGTGGACGTAAGGGAGACTAGTCGGCAGGATCCGAATATGGCTCACGCGGGTTTCCGCAAGGTCATCGGAATCGTCTTGGGCAGCGGTAGATGTGGGCCGAGGGGCATCGGCTGAAATCACAGGAGGCGCGGCCGAGCCTGGAGGACGAGTACCGCCAGGCACGGGGGGAGGAGTGTGGGTTGTAGGCTTTGGAGAGTAAGGTGTTATAGTACTGTCAATTGGACTATCATCGGTAGGCGCTTTTTCAACAATCAGTAAGACGGACGATTTTCACAAAAAAAAAGGACAAGAAGTAATGTCGAAGACACTCACAATTGGTCTGCATCATCTCATTCTCGACGATTATGAAGAATGCATCTTTCACTGCGCTCGGCTCCGGGTTCTTTAACGCGTCTTCAATGTCCTCACGAGCGTACCCCATGCTGCGTTCTAACTTCGAAATAGCGATTTGGTGTATTTTAGATCGGACGGGAAGTGGCTTGGCGGGCGAGACCCGACGGGGATCGACCGCCTTGTTTGGATCGCGAGGCCCTGTTGTGAAATCTTCAGGGGGTGGCTGAAGGTAGGCAGGGAGATTCTTGATAAACCACGGATCCTGACGAATCTCGGGAATGGTGATTCTATGGACGGGATGGACTTGCAACATAGCTCTGATCAAACGGACGGCGCCCGACGAGATGTAAGAGGGCATGTGGAAATTGCCGGCAGCGATTTTCTTGAAGAGCGCTGGGATGTAATCATCATCGAAGGGGAGCCGTCCGACCAACAGCACATAGAGAATCACACCGCAGCTCCATACGTCGACCTCAGGGCCTGCATACAGTTTCCCCGAAATGACCTCCGGGGCGGCATAGTTCGGGCTACCGCAGCTGGTCTTGAGAAAGTTGCCGTCGCTCATAATATTGCTTAAACCAAAATCAGCAATTTTGACGTTCTTCTCACTGTCAATAAGAAGATTTTCCGGCTTCAGGTCACGATGCACAATTTTATGACGGTGGCAGTATTCGACGGCGCAGATGATTTGCTGGAAGAATTTGCGAGCTTCATCATCGCTGCATCTTCCCTTCTTGACTAGATAATCGAAGAGCTCTCGTTCAGCATACTCCAGGACCATGATGATGTCTGTCTTGGTGGCAATAACGGTGTAGCTGCAGAGAGTAAGGCGAACAAATCTGAATTAGTCCCGAAACAATCCAAGGATCAAAGAGCATGGAGCGGAAAACACGAACAGTTTGATAATGTGAGGGTGTCTTAGGAGTTGTAGATATTGAATCTCTCTTTCCACTCGCCCCACCATGTCGCGGGAGAGTAGTTTGCGGCGGGAAATAATCTTGAGAGCGACTTGACGACCGCTGGGTTGATGGATGGCCAGTTTCACCTTCCCAAAGGAACCCTCGCCTAGTATCCTGACCGTCTTGTACTGATCGAGTCGCTGCATGTCCCTGGTGGTGGCGGGCGATTGCCTGGAGGCATCCCCGGGGCCCCCGACCGGACGTGACGACAGAGGCATTGGCATAGCGGAGGGATTGGCTTTCTGAGAGGGTGCAGTCCTGTTGTCTTGTTCACCCTCCCGTTCCCGTTCACGATTGCGTTCACGATCTCGCTCGAAAGAGGGGAGGGAGATGGAGAGGTCTTCATCATCGAACGCAGCAGCCATGGTTGGAGGAGCTTCAAGAATCAGGGTAAAACGTGACGTGATAGAAACTGCGGTTTCGGTCTCAGATTCCCCGACGTCGAGACCAATAGTAATTAGTCGTCGACAATGCTCTCTCCACTATTTGAAAGCACCATGGACGACAGAGTTGTGAGCCAGAGGGGCGAGACTCTGAGAGAACCAACGGCCTCGCAGCGGAGAAGCCGGCCGTCCAACGACAGCAAAAGTTTATTTTAACGAGGCTATAGCGGGGTCTTGGGAACTGCGAAGGTGGAGACTGCTCATGGTCCGGTGACAGCTAAATCACTGCGCTGCGACAGCTAGGACATTTGTCTCCACGAGGCTGTTTAACTGAGCGCGAAAGAGACGCAGAAGCAGCATCGAAATGGACTGATGGAGAGCTGTTGGGTGTTGGGAGAGTCTTCCAAGGTTGCGGATGTCGTGTCCGCGGTCATCGCGATCACGTGAAAGCAGTCGGCGAATCACGTGAAGCGTCTCCTGGGTTGGACACATGGATGGACACTACAGCTTCGCTATCTATCATAAAGCAGTTACCAGCATTGTATCTTCGGGCGCCTTGGTATCTGACACGGTGTCTGACACTATATGTTGGCCAGTCGGCCAAAAGGATGTGCCAAGGCACAAGCTTTCAGCCTGCACTGGACCATCAACACTATATCTGGCGTCATCCGTCATCTTCGTACTGCCCAGATCTTTGGGGCTTTCAAGAAGGGGATGGACGATATACCTATGCACGCTGTATCTGTGATATTTACCTGTTTATCATTTTCCTTTTCTGAGGGTGCCCAGATTATTACACAATGGCTAACGAGGCTTCTTCCGGACCCAATAGTGAGGCTGACGATACTGCTGTTCTTCGAAAACATGAAATACTTGACTACTAATATTTGGTATACTGCTTCATATTCAGGTAGTGCTACGAGTGCGAAACATGAATGTTACTAACAGCCATCTTTGCATTGATTGAAGTGATAAAAGAGTAAATGAGCGGGAACTTACCTTGCTCAATTCTCCGCCCCAATTGCTCTGCTCATGATTATCGAAGGGAGCCTGGGTGTCAACCATCGTGCAGCAGTTGATGAATACAGTTCCATTTCGGATCTGGCCAGCAACCCTTAGTGCCCAGTTTACATCCTGACTGAAGACGGCACCTGAAAGGCCGAATTCAGCTACATCAGCACGCTCCAAGACCTCAACCTGATCCTTAAGGCTGGAGATAACTACGACAGGATTAAAAATCTCCTCTCTGTAGATCGTCGAGTCTGAGGCTGAGTCCATGAAGATGGTCGGACGGATCTAGCAGCCCTAAACAGGCGGAGAGTAATAGGCGAGTGCGCCTTGGATTAAAAATGGACTTATTGTGGAGCACAGGGGGGCCGCCAACGGTAGTAGTAAGAGTTCCCTCCTTTTACCGGCCTTGGTGATATATGAGCCACGATCAAACTGTAACTTGTCAATAAGAGGTGGGATGTGTGTAGACACTGCAAATGGATCACCAAATAGGGCGCCGCTGGCCTCAAAGGCTCCTTTCATTCTTGCTGATAAATCAGCAATGAAGAGTGTCACCCGTACGCTGCCATTCTATCTTCGTTCTATATACGGCTGAATGAGACATGCAAGTAGATACCGTATATGATACTGCCCTGTTAAATGAAAGGAAAGATCCTGGAGCGCCATTATTTGTTCCGGTGCTCGGCATGGTAGGTGAGAACGCAACGGTGGCAGAGCCATCTATACCCGTATGCCTTTGCTTTTGAAAAACAAACAGAAAAGGTCTATATGCGAACGCAGAAATATATCGCAAGAAATAGGCGAAAAGGGTCAGATATTCCTCTACTCGACTTCAATGCAAGAATACGTGGAAGTGGCTCATCGAGCAAAGCAAGCCGGCGTGACAAGCCCCACTGTCCACTTGAGACTCCCAATTTCTATGATCAGCGCCCCCAATGCAACAGCCACGCTCACAGTGCCGTATATATAAGAGTGGCGTCTTCTCAGGTCCGACAATTCCAGGACCCACGTACTCACCGTAGTGAGACAGCCACAGAACCCGTCCATGATGCCCTGCAAGACCTGGCCGCCGATAACACTCCCGCCACCGAGGGAAGAGCCACTGACCGACGCATGCTGCAGATCATACGCCATTCCAAGGATCACTGTGCCGAAGATGTTGGCCGAAAAGGTACCGAGCGGGAACCAGCTGATCCGGGAGTTGAGTTTCAGTGCAAGGAAGAACCGAAGGAGACACCCGACGGGAGCGAAGACGAGAGAAAAGAGAACAGGTCCTCGCCACGTCTCCGAGCTCCAAATCCAGTCATCTCTGCGGTGATGCGGTAGAAGAACAACTAGACAAATGACCGCTACCCAGGAAAAGCAGGCAATGAAGACCATTAGTGGGTCGAGGACTCTGCGCAGAAAAACATGTGGTATGGCTGGTGTCCAGCGGGTCAACATGATGGCCAGATGAGCTCCCAGAAAAAGCGCCGACAGTGACACTGCTATCTCAGTCGCCAGGACGGCCACGATGGCCATGAAACTGTACCCTCCGTTCGGAGCCTTTGCGTTCGCTGCCGGCAGGGAATATAATGAGACGTCCGCGTACGGACCCAGGGGTGCAGGAAGGATATTGGCCAGAGCAAAGAAGACATCGCGGATGAAGGTAGAAAAGGAAGTTAGACAACCGCAAAATCCAGTAGTCAATCCGATATACAGGGGCACTGTCTTCTTGTGCGCCTTTAGATGTGTCTTGAGACGATCCTTGTCGTCCGCGCCATAATCCGCTAGAACGGCGGACTCCACTTCCTTTGAACGGAAGAGTCTATGATCTTCGGACAGGAATCCCATGATAAGACTTCCGCCTGCGTTTGCCCATATGACGCTTGTGTTTATAGGGGCACCAGGGTAGAACGTTAGTGCTTCAATGGCTACCCGAAGGAGTGTGCCGATGAAGGAGAAGACAATCAGGTAAGACAACGTGTAGGCTGTAGCAAGATATTTCCGTGAATGGCGCCGAGTGTGTACTGTTCTATGACCATGGCCATCTTCCAGGTTTCGCGACTGGGTTTGTCGTGTCTGCTGAGAGCCTGTGATTTCCGCAGATTGCCTATCGGGTTGGGAGGGGCCCGGGGAGGCATTAGAACGTCGATTTTCCAAGTAGTCGTGTCGCTGAAGAGTCTTCTCAGACGAATCATACACTGGAGAGGGGGCTGCAACTTCGTCCAGGTTATTCATCGGCAATAGCTGGTCGCCATTAGCGCTGTCTGCGACGCTCTCGCCGGGGAGAGGGGGCGAACGCGCCTGAGGCGAGCTGTGGGAAGAGAACCGACGCATAGAGTGCAATATGCAGGAAGAGCGAAGCATGCCAAAAGACTCGCATTGCCAGCTGAGAGAAAACAGGCAAGTCTGCAATTTTGGGTCGAGGACATCCTGGCCAGACAAAAGCTAGGGCTGCTACCGGATCGGACGGCCCGGTTGGATCGACTTGCCAATCAACCGTGGAAAGTTAATTACTTGTTGTCCGATGTTACATGTGCCCAGTTATTCTTATTATTATTCAGTTATCAAAGATAGTTACCTAGTTAGCGACGCACTTGGTTGTGTGCTGTAATTTATCGAGCCACAGACGCGATCCGCCACAGGCATCCACTGGCAGATTTTGAGCATCGAAGTGCTGCACGCTCCTTTGTGCTGTCTGTCATACGAGTCATCTCCTTGTACCAAGCTTTCCTCAGCCCACATTGAGATCAGGTAATGATCATGAGGCGCATAGCGGAAACCTAAGAACGATGACATCAGCCCTCAGTCCCCGTCGTCGTATGCAATCCCTTCTTCACCAACCGGCGCCCGCCTTCCTTCCCTCAATGGTCAGAAAACACGACAATGAGGCGACAACGTGTTGGCATAGCTTGCGACAAGTGCCGGCTGTTGAAGGCCAAGGTTCGATCGCCCCTCCTGCGCTGCTTGTGAGCGTTTATTACTGGGCCACCGCGCTAACTGCATGGTTCGTCTCGATAAAAGTGCGATGGACGACGACCTGTCTGCGCCCGGTGTGACGGCTATGGCTTCCACTGCAGCTGGTCGGTCCCAAAGCGATCCACAGGGTCGGACGGTAGAAGTAACGGTCGCGGTCGTTCGACGAAGAGCAGCTCCAGTCCGTCGGTCGGCAGCTTGGCCGAGCTAACTGAGCAGAGCAGCCTGACGGCGTATCGCAAAGTCACAGAGTCCTACGAGGCGCTGATCCAGGAGTTACGGACCAGCCTGGATAGCACTCACCAGACCGCTATCGATATCAACCTCGGCAATATCCGTCGCCTGCGACCCTTGGGTGCGAGCCCCTATGCCGACCACCTCCCCGATCTCTACACAGTCAACACTCCGGCGGGGGACGACGGTATCGAGTCGTTTACGTACGTCGGGAAGGTGAGTGATATTCACTTCATCCATACGGCGCGCCGGTGTATGCAGGGACAAGATACAGGGGACGGCGATGTTTTGGAGGGCCAGAGCTACAGTCAGACGCGCATCCCAGACAGTCCGGCTGCTCTGAATCACCCGCTGTCGGTCCCGTCGCGAGACGAAGCTGCGCATTTCCTGGAGATTTATTTGTCGACTATCCATGTCGCCTACCCGTTTATATGCAAGCAGACGGTCTGGGAGGAGTTTGAGCGCCTGTGGACGGAGGACCATAGGAAACCAGAGTACCGACCCTGGCTTGCTCTATTCAGTAGGCACGTCCGAACTCGCAGTCGCTAGCCATGCTAATTGACGCACGTCGTGTAGATTTTATATTCGCGATCGGATCCTACTATACGTCCTTCCCGCATGGAAAAGAGACAGACGCGCAGCGCCACTTCAAATACTTTGAACAGGGGCTGTTCTTTTCGCATGAAATAGGCGCAGATTGCTCTTTAACGAACGTCTGGGTCTTGCTGGTGCAATGTTTCTTTCTACTTGCCGTGTGTCACACTGACAGGTAAGCATGTCGGCGTCATTGTCGGTGTCAATTAATTATTAAGGACCCCTGCAGATGCTGGAACACTCTGGGCTTTGCAATCCGTATGGCTCAGAGTATAGGCCTCCATGTGGAATCTACCCCCAATAGCAGCTCCAGGGCGACTGAGAGTGATCACCGCCGGCGAACTTGGTATTCTCTGTACGTTTTGGACCGACTCTTAGCGCTCCAACTTGGACGACCGATGGCTATCCACGAAGAGGATTTCAAGGTGGAACTTCCTGACCGGGGCGACCCATGGCCTTTCGGACCGCAGACTCAAGATAGCGTCAACGAGGACAGCTACTACCCACATGCGTCCATGATGGACTACTTCCTCAAAGTCATCCGGTTCTCTGACATCGTGGGCCTCGTCATTCGAGAACTCTATCGACCATCCCAGGTCGACTTGTCGCCAGACCGACTGCTCCACAGTGCTTCCTTACTTGACCAGCATTTGACGGAATGGAAGGGGAGTCTTCCAAGGCACTTACGATTTGACCTAGGCCACACATTTGAGAGGTCAATTTCCTTTAAGCGACAGGTTTGTTGTCCTCCGAGCGTCACCTGGTCCAGCTAACACAGGTACAGCGTAACATGCTTGCCGTGAAGTTCCACCACCTTCGCGCTCTCATATATCGGCCTTTCCTGTGCTTACCGTTGCTCCAAATGAATAACAAGCCTTTCATGGATCTCCTTGTCCAAGATAAAGAGAATATTTCTCACGCAGAGTGGATCTGCATCTCCGAAGCCCAGCAAACCGCCCACCTACTCCATAACGTCATGGATGAGCGGAGCCTCGTCCACGACTTTCCCTGGTGGCAGATGATCTCGTGCCTCATCTGCGCGAGCTCCATCCTGTTCGTCGCAGAGACATTCTACCGGAATAACAATCTTTTAGAAGAGAGAACGTCCGCATATTCACTGCGCGAGGACGCAGAGATCTGCCTAAAGGTATTCGAAGCCCTAAGTGTCAATTCGGTTGCCGCTAGGAAAGCAGCAGATATGCTGGGCGGCCTATCTAGGCTGCATTTGTCGACAACAGGTAAGAACAATTGTCTGGGGGAAGTTGTTTAGATCTCTGCCCTAGTTTCTATCCCACTCACACGGCCGTGTAGCAATATCCGGAAGTAACCAGCCGATGTCGATGCCTGCGACATATCCGATTCCCGGATCACCGTTTCTCAGCGATTCTGCTGCGTTGGACGCGAGCTTGACTTCGCTGCCTGACCTGCCCGCTGATATTCTGCCGTGCGAGTGGCCGAGCGAGATATCGAATTCGATGGAATGGTCAGTCCGGTTTCTGGATTATCCCAATTTCCAGAAAGGAGGTAACCAGGAAGATGCTTCTCTGGCGCAAGAATGAGCCTACCTCTGATCTTATTCGGCATCTCAACCTTGTAATGCTGGAGGCGATGAGTTGTTGACCTGGGTGCATGCTGCAGATATGAAAGCATCATTGGACCCTTTTTGGTCCAATTCGAGCATTCTATTAAGCGGTAATTGAGTTACGTGTATTAGGGACACTGTACTCTAGTAAAATTTATGAGACAACAATATTGCGACTCTTGTTGTCGACCCCTTAAATGTTACATAAGCAGGACAGTTGGTCGCGTGATAAGGGTCTCAAGCCGACACGAGCACAACGTAGAATCTTCTAACTCTATGCTCCACGAAGACCAACGGGTACGTCTGAACCAAAGCTGAGTCTATGTATCTTGGCTCACGCCTTCAGGCGTATCGGTTGAGTGAGGTTTCCGGTCATTCAAAGTGTTTGTTCTAAAGGTGCCGTCCGCCAGTCATTTCCGTGTCCTTTTTTTTCACCCCTTGAATCACGGGCAGCTGTTCGCATGGGCTTGAGCTTGAAGTGTGTATATTCAAGCTTATGTGCGTTGTTTCTTTGAATATCTAAATTAATCGTCCGCCCAAAACACAAATCTTCCTAATTTTCCTATCGCTCTTTGAATGGTAGTTGGACCATATTGATCGCAAATGGGTCCCCGCTACTCTGGGATATTACCGATATGTCTCTGAGAGCGTTAGCACATATGGGAGGTAGCTCAAATTGGTCAGTGCGATCAAGACTCGGGTGTAAAACTTGCAAGTGAGTGTGTTGTTTCTTTTGAGCAAAAGAGAAGAGCGCTGATTCTGTTCTAGAATTCGAAGAGTCAAGTGTGGGGAAGAAAAGCCTAATTGCCATCGATGCACCAGCACAGGTCGCAAGTGCGAGTACGAAAGTACTGTTTCTCGCACATTTTCCTCCTCAGCATCTGTGACGACCATCCTTGAGAACCCCTTGTCACTTTCGTCAAATACAATATGGCGAGAGCGCCGTGCTTTTGCCTACTATTTCGAGTCCGCTGCGACATTTATCGGGGGTGAATTGGACATGGGCTTCTGGTGCATGATCGTTCCTCAGGTTTGCCGGAGTGAACCTGCCGTGTGGGATGCAATAATCGCTATAAGCTCACTGTTTGAGAGCCCTGAACCTTGTCCAGATCTTGCCTCTCTTCGACACGGTGGTCATTCCTGCACTCTTAATCAAAATCAGCAAGATGCATTGGCCTGGTATTCCCGGTCAGTGGCCACTGTTCGCCAGGGAATTGAACGAGGTAACATAGATTGCTTTGTCGGAACTATTACTTGTCTCTTGTTCATCTGCATCGAGGCCCTCTTGGGGGGTGTGGACGAGGCTTTGCGTCTCTATAAACAAGGTGTGCGCCTGGTTCTTGATTTGCAGACGACGCAGTCTTTTAAGGCCATGACGGCAACCAAAGTTTCCTTGCTGAGGTATACAATTACCCCAATTTTCATCCAATTAGGGGCATTCACTCTCCATTCTGGGACTCTGGCGAGCCCTCTATTACAAAAGCCAGAATATGCATTTGCACAAGCGCTTGACTCCCTGAAATCTGCTCGAGAAGCCATGATCGTCCTTGCTGTGGAGATTCAGCTCTTTGAATCGACCTGCGAAGAGTATCTATTAATATCTCATGCCTCTAAGATTTCCCCTGAATTGATGAATCTGCGAAAATTCTGGTCGCACAGGCTACAGAGCTGGCATGCTGCTTTTACGAGCTTGATGGGATCTATACGCAAGGACGACGTATCACCTTCGCAGGACAGTGCTAGCGCCCTCCTCCTCACTTATTATGAAATGTTATTCATCATCCTGGCGGTCTGCGCATCGCCATCACGTATCACGAGTGACGATTATTTACAAAATTTTCAGAATATTGTCGAGCAGTCCAGCTCTACCTTAAGTAGTTCAGAGCGATGTGCTGGCACGCAGCCACCGTTTTCTTTTGAAGTCGGTGTTGGACTTCCACTCTGGTTCACATGTGTCCGCTGTCGCGACCCAGCAACTAGACACAGAGCACTGGCTCTGCTACGCCAAGCGAATGTGATGGAGCGGCTTTACAAGCGTGACTATGCAACCATTCTAGCAGAAACGGTCATGGTGCTGGAAGAGACGCACGGGATGGCGATGGACGCGCCGCAAAGAAAGATCGATATTACATCGCCAGGAGTAGTGCTTGTCCCGGGTGAAGCACGGATCCGACCCCACAATATCTTTCGGCCTCGAGACGGCTATCCACCTGAAGTCACATATGAAGATATCGTGAAATTAAGCCAAAGTCCCGATCAAACATTTCTGCAATTCTCGCGGAATGAGTATGATGAGTCTAATAATACATGGCAGAGAATCTATGGATACGCTTCCATTGATCTATAACTATTATAAATTTACCTTCATGTGAACTGCGAGCCTTAAATATCGTTGACTGAATTGGCCAGGTCCATGTACAGAGCTGTATGTTCGGTTCTCTAGAAGGGGAAATACCAGAGCACCCACTCAACTTACCTCGAGGCGCAGTAAGTATAAAGTCAATCCTCGATCGGAGGCCACCATTTGCCCTAAAATCTGCCCATATCAGGCCACAAACAAGGCGCTGTGGCTATAACAGGCCGGGCGGGAAGATCAGTAACAAAGATGGGAAATAATGACGCTCGCTCTGACCAGATAGAGTCTATTATAAGCAAATAGATCTCTGCTTTTTGTCTACAGAAGCGTAGACCAGTTTTCACACCCCTTCCTTGTTGTTCCTGAGAACACTGTTTTTCATCCTTATTAAATAGAACATTCCTTCAGATTCTCTCACATGATGCTTCTCGACACATTCCTCTGGCATTGCCTTCGGTGCCTCTTTGACAACCTGGGTCTCTGGCCTATGCACCGCTTCTTACTCGAGTCTCTGACTCCATTTGTTTCCTTTACTTCCCACTGAATGTCAATTATTATCACAGGCTGGTCCTGCTAAAATGCTCTCTTTTACAATCAGCCTTAAGGTGAGTGTAGAGCCTCTGTATGCCATACAGTGCCTCATGTGACCTTCGCAGAGGGCATGTCTTGAAAGAATGATATTGATTATCATTGATCAAAAGCGAAGAGCCAAACAGTCCGTAGATATGGTAGATCCAACTATAATGAATGCTCATGCACCATTAGTTTATTCGATCATTCTGTAACAACTTTCAGACGCTACAGTGTTTGGACTGCTTAGAGATCATTGATGTATGCCACAAATTAAAGGATGCAGGTTTTCTCATGAACGCCCAGTTGGATGATGGATCGAATTGGGCATCCTACAAGAATTCAGCACTAGACAGTTCATTACCACCACTCAACAACAGAGCAGTGCCGGGTAACGTCCTTCTTTTCAAACATTCATACTCAAGAGCACGAATTGGGCGGTGCCGCCTCAGAAACTCGCACTCATTCAACCGTTGCTCTTCCTGACACACCCTTATTCACGTCACTGTTGTCATGTTAGCTCATCTCCACCTGTGAAGCTGTCATCTAGCCCTGCTGATGATCTGCCGGACTTCGTAGACTATGAACAGAATTGGCTGTATGACACATTCCTAGGCGTTGGACCTACCGACACCCTTGAGGAGCCCCTTTCTCACCAAGACTAAGGTACTCCCCGAGACGCAACCTCTACTAGTACCTCTATAGAAACAGAGCATGCACCGTGTGTGGTTACAGCTTCTGAGGTTGACCCTGGTATCCATCATTCTCCCAAACTGGCTCCCTGACCAAAGCTACCGAGAAATGGGCCTAATTTTATTGGGCAACATTGTTTTGCAACCGGGTAGCTGAGCTTTGAAGATCCAAAATAGAACTCCTAGAGGAGTTTGCGCAGCCACTGTACGAATATCTGCAAAGACAGACAACCGGCTATGACTGTGACTGTGAAGGTCCATGACAGGAGCAGCCGGAGCAGCAGCAGCATATTGCCACGCCAACAAGCACTGACGATAGTCCAAGTCATCTCGCATCAGACCATTTGCCCAATACTACTGCTCCTCATCCTGTCTGCTGCGGACCAGCTGAATGCATATATCCTGGTCAATGCTGATTCAGGTGGGATTCACGCGGGTCTTTGGCTTTGGAGTTAGTTAGTGGCTACTGGTTTGATCATTGAGGTACTATTTATGATATTTGATGCAAGGACTGGAGTTTGGGAATATACAGTGTAGATACAGAATATACGTTGTCTTTTACTGGGAGCGACTCAGCAAGGCAAGTAACTCGGCTGACTAGACAAGATTAACAAAATACTAAGAGACATCAAGGCTTCATTGCTCCACATGAACTGGGTGGGGGTTGACATGAATGGATGAGGCAATGATGGAACCTATTACCCCAGTTATGAACAACTCATACATCTCAGAATATTTCACCGCCAGGTCGCCATTCTCTTTGAAGAGTGTGGGAAGCTGATCAATGTTTGCATCCAGGGCTGCTTTGATGATTTCACTTGCCAGCTGCTCAATGATCTTCTGGTTGGTTTGTGCCTCCAATTCTTGCCACATGTGCAATTCACGAACTGAAGCCAGGATATTAAATACCTCTATCACCGAAGGGGGAAATGATGGAAGTTTGGCCAGAGCCTCACTAAACTGTATGCCATATGCCTTCTCAAAATCATCCTTGTACTCAGTGATGTATAACAATCCATGCTTCTCAACATATTGGATAGCTTCCAGATCACCAACTATATCACCACCATGAGCAATCACATTCCTAGCACGCATTGTCGTCATTTCCTTATCTGTGGGAGGCTGGTTTCGGTAGACAATACGTCGTTCTTCTAAAACTCCGCGACGCAGATTTAGATGATCAGCTTCTAAGGATGAGACCTTGTCGCGGAGACTTAGATGATCAGC